>ML409638.1:0-61615 GCA_005239525.1 Nicotiana knightiana | reverse complement strand
CGGAACGTTTTTTTAATATATTTTCAGTTTTTTTTTCATCTTTCTTTTTTAATATATTATACTTATATATAATTGCTACTCCTGTAATTAGCTCCTTTATAATATTAACAGCTTTAGGGATATTTTTGTCTTTTTAATAGGAAAAAATGTTTACCAACACTTGTTTGCCAAACACTTCAACAACTTTTTTTTAAGTTTCAGCACTCTTATCCAAACATGTAACTGCTTATTTATAAAATAAGCTCCAGTACTTAAAAGTTGCTTTTAAAAAAGTCACTTTTTTTAAGCTTTCCAAACGCGCTCATAGAACAAAACTTCAGCCAAAACATGCTGAAGTTCAGCAAATATCAGCTTATTTAGTGCTGAAATTTTTACAAATGAACTAAATTACTTCAGCATCTTCTGCTGAAGTTTTTTGAAAAAGCTTTACGACAAAACTATTGAATCCTGGGTAATACTTCAGCTAAAACATGCTGAAGTTCAACAAATAGAGAACAAACTTCAGCTAGTAGAATGCTTAAGTTCAGCCGTCTACTAGAATGCTGAAGTTTGTGTGATTGCCTTTGCTACTTCAGACCCATATGCCTGAAGTTTAGGCGAAAAATGGATACGCTTGTAATTTTTTTTACAAAGCGGGTATAAATTAAAACGTGACCAAAAAACGGGTATAAATGCAAATCCCCTTGAATATAGTAGTACTTAAATTGTATCAATGGATTGAGGATCACTAGGCACGCTCTTATGAAGGGAGCATGAAAATGTTTTAATACTAAATATAATGTGTTTCTAATTAATTTTTGGCTCAAGAAATGAAGGTAAAGATCATTGGAAGTGAAATGATTACAAACAAATTAATATGATTGATTTGCAACAAAAAAGTTGATATAGTATTAGTTTTAACATCTAAATAAACAGGTGGTCCATGTGTGTCTATGTTCTCCCCCTCAACAATTAGTCGGAGAAAAGGATGCAGTATAGAGCCAAAGTCATATTAATGATAATGTTATTGATTTTAATTTCTGTACATTGAGAATGTAAATGAATTTTATCTGATCATATTACTTAAAAGATAATTATAGATAATTTTAAATTCTAAATAAAATCAGTAACATAAAGAATAAGTTAAGTAACCTAGTACAACAAGTTAAATATGTTGATGGATAGTGTAAAATTTTACAATATATGTGAAAAAGTTTAAAAATGGAACACTGGAGCAACAATAAAGTTGCCTCGGCAAATTAGTAATATGAAAGAGTAATTTAAATAACTTATATAGTACAACAAGTTAAATATGTTGATCGATAGTGTAAAATTTTTACAATATCAGTGAAAAAGTTTATAGGAAGTGGAGCATTACAACAACGGTAAAGATGTTTTTGTGTGATTCGGTTCGAATCGTAATATCTGTAACTGATAATTGTATTAGGATATGCTATTAACATTATACTCCTTTGGAGTGTAACTCTTCTCCGAACTTTACGTAAACACAAAATACTTGATGCATCATACGGCTGTTTTATTTGCCCACTTTTTGCTTTGCACAAGAACAAAAAAATGTGTTTTAACAAGAGAACCAAAGTCATCATTAGGGAAAGTCCAGTTAGAATTGTTGGGTTTAGTTTAGTGCTAAGTATGCTTTCAAAAGTACAGAATGTCCTGCATGTAATCGATTGCTTACTACTATGTCCTTCTATGGCTGCTCCTTCCTCATATGAAATGATTTTGACACTTCCTGAATTTAACTTTTTCCTTTGTTTCAATTATTTGACTTTTGATACCCCGTTCTTAAAGAAAATTAGTTTTATTTGTCTTTTTATGATACAACCTTTTAGCAGGCCTTTGGATATATAGCCTATTTGGTTAAGCTTCTCAAAAAGTTAAAAGTATTTTTTTTCTTTCTTCTTAAAAGCACTTTTTTTTAACTTGAAGTGTTTGACCAAGTTTTTTTTGAGAAAAAAAGTGTTTTTGGGAAGAAACAGAGGAAGTTTCTGAGAAGCAGAAAAATGTTGCTTCTTCTCAAAAGCAGTTTTGACTTTTCTTCTTACCAAAAATATCCTTAAAAAAATATAGTATATACCAAATAATAGTTAAACCTAATACTTAGGATATTAATGTATAAATATTTCTTATTATTTTTAGGATAGCTTTCTAATATATAATGACTTTAAGGTTGAATGCTTTTATAATATATTTAACTTATACTAAAAGAGTTAAGTACTTTTAAATTTTATATTTATATTTTACTTAAATAAAATGAAAAGATTTAATTATTGCATGTGATAACAAATTTTGAGATTATTTATTTACTTATCATATTAATTATTAAGTAAATTTATTTATATCCTTATTCGTAATTTGATACTTAAAAGAACTTTCTGAAAAGTTTGGTCAAATCCAATTATTGCTTGAAAGTGCTTTTCAGAGCGATTAGCCAAACACAAATCGTTGCCGATTTCTCCAACTTGGCCAGACATGCTCATAAAAACTATAATTTTTGGAAAAAAAATAGTATTTGGAGTCATGTCGAAAAATGATATGAAATTTGAAATTATGTTTGGACATCCATTTCACTTGAACAAATGTAGCAGTTTCATGAGTGGGGAAAAAAGATTTTGAAAAGTTTGAATTTTGAAAAATTCATTTTCAAATTTTTTTTAGAAACTTGCAAAATTTCATGGACAAATATATTTTTGAAAAAGAGAAAAATATTTGTGAACAAACGGGACCTTAGCTTTTTCATTACAAATATTGATGCGCTTATGCCAATCTCACGTTACAAAGGCCTGAATTCAACATTTTCAGTCGATATATATATATATATCAATCTCTCTTGTATTACAACTGACGTTTTGTCTCGCACAATTATGATTTTTAGAGGTTGGCTTTTGCAATTTTACAACAATTACCGTTCAGTCTCAAGCAAGTTGGCTAATAGATATTTGCATTGAAATTTGGATAACTGATGTTGGTAGCAAAAATTTAAAGACAGCCAAAATTTGCCAAATAAATTGTTTACCCTTTAAAAGGATAACAATTGAATTTATACGTGATTTTAAGAATATGTGAATTAATCTGATACAAATGATTAGTAATATTAGATTAGCAAATAAAAGATTGAATAAATAACCAAACCGACTGTAGTATTGAATCTGGGATCGGTTGTGAGCTCAACAATTTATCTGCCTTCGATTCGTAGCCAAAATATATATATGAAAGGTTATGAACAAGAATAAGAACCTTTAAATACCTTAGAAATAGAGAGAACAAGTTTATATTGACTTGATATGTATGTTACAATGTGTTTATTGAATAATAAACTCTCTTTTTATATAGTAAGAGAGTTTTACTCTAAATACAATTGTAACAAAGGTAAAAATCGTTTTTTCGCTAATCATTGATCTGATACCGATAGGGGCAGAGATTAAGGTCGTGATATCTGGTTGGGCACGAATGTCACGGCCCTTTATTAGTTGTGCGTGGATGTTTGATAATGCTTTTCGAGGTCTTGAAAACGAATCGGATCTGGGAGCATGGTCTCGATGGTTCCGAGTGCAGGTATTTTATTCGAGCCTTGATACAAGAAGCTTCTAGCTTCGATTCCGATTTCTTGTAATTACGTCCTTGCGTTATTTGCCCCATCGAAAAATCGGAATGCTCATTGCCCTCGATTTTACACAATAGCCTCCAAATTAATGTGGAGTGAGAATTAATGTAAGAATGTAGCGAGAGAGACAGGAGTTGAATTTCTTTTGTGGCAGTAGTAATCACGTGATACTGATTTAGATAAAGGAAAGAAGAAGTAAAAAGGCATAATGCTGGGCAATGATTAAACCTGTTTTTTCTTAAAAAAAATAATAAAATAAAATAAAATAAAAAATATTAAACCTTTTTTCTCTCTTTGCCCCTACTGAAACTTGGTAACGACGTCTCCTTACAATAACCATGTGGTCCTTTTTTTTACATGGAAAAATTCCTCTAATAAAGAAATTCTCTTATTAAACTCAATTTGTGGGCAATTGCGCAGTCCAATTCAACATTACGAGATAGTTTAGTTGATGGTTTGGAAAAATTAATTTTAACATAAAATAATATAGGTTTTATTGGCAGCATAAGGAAAAAACTATTCGCCGTATAATTAATGCAATATTTGGTTGGAGATTAAAAGTTCGACCCAATGCTTTATTTCTGTCCCAGTTGAGTTTGATTCAACACTAGAAGTTTATTGACTTTTCCCCAATAATTAAATACTTTTGTCGATAAATATTACATATATAATTGATTTAATCCATAAATCGATTTTCTTCCATATGAGTTATAGTCTCGATATAAGAATACTAGTTCTTACTGTTCACATATTATAATATGAATATACCACATCAATTAGTTTACTAAATAATATTGCAGTAAGTTATTATGAGAATTTGTGTTATCTTACGGGGGATAGAATGTGAAATAAAAATATGTGAGGACTGCACAAATATTCATTCTCAAGGATGCTATTTAGATATTAGTCGGTACTTATTTTGTCCTGAAATTTTAAACTAAAAATCGTAACTTCGGGACAACTCGGGACATTTTTATCTTGAAAAATTGAACTGAAAAACCTGGTGTCATTTGATAATTAAATGATTAGATGTTAACTTATTTTATAATTAATTAGAAGGCCACTTAAAATGCTTTACGAATTATAGCGGAAATCAAGCTTATTATTTTAAATTAAAACATGGCCAGTCATCACAAATGATTATTGAAACATTCAGGTAAAAATAACTTTTTGACACATAACTATACATATTTTACGTAATAGATATTCAAGATGACAAATTAAAAGTAAATGCACTAAGAAAAATATATATGAACGTGAAACGTTCAGATATAAATTTCAGACGGTATAATTAACTGTTAATTAGTATTTAGAGTAAATTTAATGATTAAATACATTCAGTTATATGAATTACAGTCACGTGACTTTATTCTTCGTATTTTAATTTTATGATACAGCCCCTTAGCTCATTCCACTTTATAAGTGTCAATCTGCACATGGTGATTATTAGCGTTCCTAATCATGATATGATGGTTTTAATCAAATAAATTAAGTAGGACCATTTTACCTTGTTTAACTACTTCAACATGTTTGGGAATTTCAAGAAATGTTCTAATTATATGAAATGATATAATTAGATAAAAGACTCACGTTTTAATTAAGGGCTACTCATATCTTGAATATGGTAAGAGCCCAACTAATTGAAATTATATATTTTCGAAAATAAGACACTCAAAGAGTAAAATATTTAACAATTTTTATTTCTGCATTATATAATATAAACATCGATAGATTTAAGGTTCATTCCTACAAGCCTTTTCTTTTTTATTTGTAAAATGGATCATTTTATAAAAAATGTAAAACCTACTCGGAAAAGAAAATGAGCCAGTGAGAAATATATTTGAATTAGAAGTTGAAGTTGGGAATAAATCTCTTCGCTATCTGTTTATATAACTTGATTCCTAATAATGGGAGTTCTTAATTAATTTGTATGTACACATGAAAAATACACTCACATAAATTGAGTCTCATCAACAATAATATTCAAGTCACTACTAACATGAAGAAGGAGGAGTAGAAGATTTCAAAGTCATATTTTCGAAAGAAGACGAAAAATGACTGCTGGGTAAAGAAAATGTTTTGTATAAATATGAGGAGAGAGAGTAACAATAGGGGAGACCTCTCTTAGGGGGGGAGATGGCTCATCACATCAGGTCCTGCGCCAAAAGGGAGAAAGATTTTAGGATCTTGGTATTCATATGTGGTTCAACTTTATCAAATAAACAGAGATCTATGGTGAATCCTTTCATTTATTTATTTTTCGTTACCATTTGATGTTATTCAAGTTACCGTCCTTTTCTTTTATTATGGAATCCAATCGAGACTACAACCGACTTTTACGTTCAACTATATTAATTTACTCATGTTTGTGACCTTTGATCTAGGATTAATTACCTTTGACCGGGATTTACCCTTTATCTCCTCATTTGATTAGTTTAACAAAAAGGTTCAAAATTTTTTGGTCAAACAATTTGGCGTCGTCTGTGGGGATTTCTTGCCAAAGTTTTAGTTTCCTCTAGATCTAAATTCGGTTCTAGCTCCATTTCCCGTTCGTCATAGCTTCATCCATTCGTTACAAACGCAAACTTGAAAAATTTATAAACGAGCTCTCGAAATAGCCAGACCAACCAAGATTAGATCTCTGCATGAAGTCGAAATTATGTTTGATATCCATATGAAAACTACGTTTCACTGTAGTAATTGTTTTGGTATGTCGTAAGTGTAAATTGTTAGAGTGAGATTATGGCCATTACGTACTGAGCACTTCCACCATCCTATCGCCATGTTAACGCCACACACAAATTTACGCCCTATACATACTGCCCTCCTTCTTAGAGAGGGATGATAGCCCATTGTGTAATTCTTTGATATCAACTTGTCCTGCCTATATGCTTTTGGTTTGACTTATGTTTCTGTTATCTTTATGCACCCGAAGCTGGATCGGATTAGGACTCGAACTCGAGATCCCAACAGGCAAAGTAAGTCGTCGGTCCGTAAGATGCCTAGATTCGACTAACGACGAAGCCAAGCATGAGGCTGAGATCAGATGTGAAGCTAGCACCCCGAGTGCAGAGCAAAATGAGTCGTTCTACGATGCAACTCTCAGTTCGTTGCCAGTCAAGTTGCAGGGACTTTCTAAATCTAAGGAATGGAGACTGCAAAAACACTAGTCCAAAGATCTACAAGATGTCACCCGAGCTCGAAGAATGTCAGCTCGACCAAATCCCTCGAGCACAGAGCGCCGAAGTAGGCGACCTTGCCAAACTGGTAGCAGCCACAAAGCATAGCCAGAGAAGGGAACATGGTCATTCCTCTCCACTCGTCAACCAATCAAGTCGAGGTAACAAACGATTTCGTTTGGTTTTAACTTACTATATCCTTTTAGAGTGGAATGGGAACATGAGCACTCTCCCAGATACGCGAAGAGGGAACAGCCGCCGTCACAAAAAAAGAGAGGGTCGAGGTCCGAATTCTTCAAAAAATGGCACATCAAGAAAATGCTCTCCATGCCATATCATCATGCAGGCAACGGTCAAGCGCAATCCCCCAATAAATCGATATTTGTCATCTTAAAGAAAAAGTCTGTATAGACTGGGACTGGGTTGCCAGCCCGGAAAACATTCAAATCTCTCCAACATATGCAGGCAGAGCATAAGTGCGTAAAGCTCACCCACACACTCGCCAAAGCGACGCTGCGACGATACAACAAATTAAATTCGACCTCGTTAGAATGAACTACAAGTTAAATTTGACCTCGCTTGAATTAACTACGGGTTATATTCGACCTCGTTCGAATTCACCCCCATACGCCTCCCGACCATCATCAATTAAAAGAGTTAACTTTGACATCGCTCGAGTTGACAACAAGTTAAAGTCGACCTCGCCCGAATTAACTGCGGATTAGGACGTCTCAAAGCTTAAGTGTTTAGTTCATCGCCCGACCTATCAACTACTTCTTGAGGCCGAGCAATGAAGGGACTAGATAGACTGAGACTCCTCGAATGTATGTGCGGACAACATGCAATATCTTCCAATTAGTGAATAAATGAAGCAACATATGGTATTCTTACATAACTCTGCCAAGTTTATACATCACGCCAACACAAGAAATGTACATTCGATCTCGCTCGAATTGTTTTCCAAGTCTACATTCGACATCGTTCGAGTCAAATTACATTCGACCTCGTTCGAATTAACTTATATTTGACCTCGTTCGAATTAACGCAGGAAATGTACATTCGACCTCGCTCGAATTATTTTCCAAGTCTACATTCGGCCTCGTTCGAATCGACTTACATTCCACCTTGTTCGAATTAACTTACATTCGATCTCATTTGAATTAACTTATATTCGACCTCGTTTGAATTAACACAGAAAATGTACATTCGACCTCGCTCGAATTATTTTCCAAGTCTATATTCGACCTCGTTCAAATCGACTTACATTCGACCTCGCTCGAATTAACTTACATTCGACCTCGCTCGAATTAACTTACATTCGACCTTGTTCGGATTAACTTATATTCGACCTCGCTCGAATTATTTTCCAAATCTAAGTTCGACCTCGTTCGAATCGACTTACATTCGATCTCATTTGAACTAACCTACATCCGACCAACTGAAAGTCAGGGACTTTTTACAAAAGGAAACATTCACGGAAAAGCAAAAATGGCCAAAGACGTACCACAAAGGACAAATCGGTTGTTCCATTCCAGGGAAAATAAACATCTTACAAAGGGCTAAAAGGAGGCCCCTACAAAAAGAAAAAGACAAAGAGAAGAACACAAAAAAAACTAAGTACAGAAGGAAAAATTAAGTACAAAGGCTTCATGCTGCTTCATCTCCACCCGCGCCGTCACCACTTTCCCCGCTTGGTCCAGCGGCTTTGCCTCCACCGTCGCCCCCTCCATCGGCATATTCATCATCAAAAGTAAGCCCGTCTTCGGCCTCTTCATCTTCGCCGACCTCCGGTGTCGCAGGGTCATAGACGCAGTCAAGCTGGGCCTCACGTGCTTTGGCACGAACCTCTTCGAAAGCGGCTTCAGGAACATTCCCCGTCGTTAGCAAACCCTTATATATATCCAGTTGAGCCTCAGCATGGATCCACATCTCGTACAAATGGCGAGGAACAAAAACAGAGGCAGATGCATGAGAAGGAGCATGAGCCATCAACCGTGCCCTCTCAGCCTCGAGAGAAACAACTTGATCGCCAGGTTCGAGACATCTGTCTCAAGCCCACCAGCTCGCTCATCGAGCCGCGCCTCTCTTAGTGCGACCGTTTCCATCTCAGTTGCTCGTTCAGACCTGAGAACGCGGATAGAATACTCCAGTGCCGCTGCCCTCGCCATGTCCGCTGCTCGGGCTCCCTCAATCCCCTTCAACTCGGCCACCTTCCCTTCCAACTCAGTCACCTTCTCCTCCAACTCGACACTTAGACCGGCTACTCTAATGGCACTTTGCTCGAGCTCCGCTCGCAGGACCGCCACCTTCGCGTAAAGATCAACACACTCAGCTACGACCCCCTTGCCCACCTCAAGCTCTTATTCCTTGGCCCTAAGCAACCCCTTGAGTTCGTTGCATCTGCCAATGGACCGCATTAGGTCCTCATCCTTCCGGTTCAACTCCTCCTTAAGGGATTGAAGATTGCCGCCTGCCTTGAGCCGCACATGCATCTCGCGGCACTTGTCGCGATACCGGCGGTATTTCGAAACTATTTTCTGAAAAACAACAGCCCGTTTTTCCTCACGATGGGCACTCTCAGTCTCCAAGATAAAAGTCTGAAGAAAGAAAATAAAAAGAAAGGGGTCATAAATCAGCAAAAGCGGAATGCGTGAAACGAAGAAAACATTAAGGAACTCACCCTCAAAGCAATCCCGGCTACACCCCGGTCAGGTCGGTATCATTAAGCTCCTGAAAAGCCTGTTTTCAGCAGCAGAGTGGGGCACTAGTTCACCGTATCCTCCAACAAATCGCAATTCGAAGAAATTTCGATCAAGCGAGAAGAACCATCCGTTCTCCCTTCGACCCGGGTGAACCCCTCCTCAAACATTCTTACGTCCTCAGGATCAACATCAAGACCGAATTCATAGTCTTCTATAACTACTCCCTTCGCCTTCTCACTCTCGATGGGCTCCTCGGAATGACCGCAGCAGCCTTTGAACTCTGCCCTCCTTCCGAAGAAGCCGCCTCCACGCTTGTGAGAGGCATCACCTCCAAGCCCGAGAGGGGCACGGTCTCTACGACCAAATTAGCACCATCGTCCGGTTCGGACACAGCCAACACGGGATCACCCCTCGAAGGCCCCTCGATCCCGAGCACCACATCAACCACTATCCTCTACCTCTTTAACGGAGCCTCTTCGTCTTCGCCCTGCGATGATTCGTCCACTAAATGAACTGTGGGAGATGGAAACTCTGCCAGGGGAGCAGCTTCCAGGCGGCCGAGTCCGTGCGGGGCTATAGTCTGTGAAGTAGCAGTGGTCTGAACACTCTCACTTGCAGCTGCAATTGGTACAGGTCCGATCGAGGCACTCGACTGACGGAAAGCAGGAATGGGAGACCTCACCCTCCTCGTAGCCCTCCGACCTACCAACGAACAACCATTTGGGAGAAAAAACTTATGAGCATAATTCCACTCCTTGGGAAACCCGTTAGGATTCGACACCACGTGCTCAGTCCTCACAAAGAAAAAGTTCTCCCAAAAACGGCGATTAGTCTTATCATCCATTTTCAACACCAGGCCCTTGGTACCGCGGTGACAAAGATGTATCATAGTACCCCTGTGAAAATTTGGTACGAAGAGGTGAAGCAGGTGACAGAGAGAAATCCCCCGATCGGCCAGTTCGGCGTACTTGATAAGTATGAGGAAGATCTTGTATATATACGGAGAGAGATGAGCCGTACACACACACACACCATATTAGCGGCAAAAATCCTCCGCCCAGGAAGGAAGAGAAAGTGTGTAACCGATGACAAACGGGTACGCATAAAACACACAATACTTCGGCGATGTATCCGCACGACATCGCCGCTCGCGAGAATAAGTTCAACATGGTCAGGAATCCTCCATTTATCCTTAAGCGCAGTAAGCGTCGTGGCATCCATTTCAAAAACAACGGGCTCAAGCTCTTCGTCAGGAAAGTTCTTGAAATGGTCCCGGTCTTCCCCGAAGGTGGAATTATCTCATCCATAGTGGGGAAATTCTCATCTTCCGCCATGGCTATTCCTTCTTCATGAGAGGGTATATCAGTTTCTAACGCAACGACACCGACGTCTCTATCGAAGTTAGAGGATGCACTAGCCATTTCTTCTCTGGCTGCGTAGATGAGGATTGCTAAGGTGAAGAGGGTAACAATGGCAGGAAACTTTGAAAGAAGAAAGATGGAGATGTAAGAATCTGAAGAGGAGAAGAAAAAGTCTGGGGTTTTTCGAACGATTGGGAAACACAGCAACCCAAACGAGAAATTCTCTTCTCTATTTATAAGTATACAAGAACCCTGAGCGGGAAAGCCAAACGCTGCCACATTAATTCCAAAACAGAAGAGGTACAGGAAACGACGTAACTTATAGGGAACGTGTTCCATAATGACGCATGGCATATTGACGTCATTTCAAACTGACGTAACGGTCCGGTATGGTTCTCGAAGAATCACATCGCCACCTCGCCATACAAGAGTTTGCCCCTCGACCAAGATGCTCAGATTTCTCAATTTGCAAATTGGCGAGGTCCGCCTGCCGAGCTCGTCCAAAGACGACCCCGACAGGCGGAGGGACTAATTGTATGGGTCAAAATCTGATCAAAAGGATTCTATTTAAGGAAGAACGATCAGGAGTCAATCAAGACGAAGTCCCGTACAGGAAGCAATGTATCGGCGAGTGGTTTAGCTGCGGTCGAGGCCGAACACTCATATCGGCTCGAACGGTTAGTTCAACACTTAGACATTTTAGAGGACTATTCTACAGGATATTCTAAGAACTTGGGTACTCTGGTTAAGGACCGGTGCGTAAGGAAAGTATTTTACATAATTATGAGGAGATAGAGTATCGATAGGGGAGAGGCCAGTTCTAAAATACACACACACCTCTCTTAGGGGGAGATGGCCCATCACATCAGGTCCTGCACCAAAAGGGAGAAAGATCTTAGGATCTTGGTATTCATCTGTGGTTCAACTTTACCAAATAGAGATCTATCTCGCCCATGATTGGGTGAATCCTTTCCTTTATTTACTTTCCGTTACCATTTGATGTTATTCAAGTTACCATATTTTTCTTATATTATGGAATCCAATCGAGACTACAACCGACTTTTACGTTCAACTATGTTAGTTTACTGTTTGTGACCTTTGATCTAAGATTAATTACCTTTGGTTGAGATTTACCCTCTATCTCCTCGTTTGATTAGTTTAATAAAAAAGTTCAAAACTTTTTGGTCAAACAATATGCCTTTTAGAAATATTTTTTAAAATGGTCCAATTCATAACCAAACTAGATTCCTCTTAATAAACAAGTGTTTGACTTTAGGTTATTTCATGTCTGTTGCTTAATCCTATATATATTCTCTTAATCGGACATATGATAACATATCGTTATCAAACCTTCCTTCGAATAATGAGATAGCGAATGAGAAATTCTTAAATTTTGCATCAAAGTAAAAGGAAAATACAGAATGTAACTTTCATTGTCAAATTCACTATAACTTAAATTCAATTTTCTAACCAAAGATGAGAGTTACAGTCTAACTTTCTTTTGTTCTTAAGATCGAGGAGAGCGATAAAAATATTGGCACTAGCTGCAATCTCATAACTATGGATATTTATAGGATCATTTTTTTCTATTTAAACTGCACTGATCAATATAATCATTTCCTCAACACATTCACAGTCTTCATGAGGTGCGAACCTTAGCAAATTTTATCACTAATGCTTACGGTCTAGTAATTGTTAATAATCTGTATTCGATCTGAAAATTAGAAAAGTAAAAAAATGTTAGTTCAATAAAACAAAACGCAAAATAATTTTCGAGTCCACAACTTTCTTGTGTGTCCTTAAGGTATTTAATCCCATCACTGTTGCCCAAGGTTATGCATTACTTCCTCCCAGGATAGAACGGAAAGATTATTCTGTAATACTGGTCATCGAAATTACAGAACTTCAACGAACTCAACAAACGGAGTGAATCACACGTGACACTTATATTTATTTGAAAAATTATGAAACAATGTTGAAAAGAGGGAAGAACTTTTCAGATTTTCCATGTGTGAAAATTGAGGCTAAACCTCTAATTATAGACAATGAAAGGGTGAGATGAAGAGGTGCAATTTGAAAGTACCTCTTCCATTTCTTCTTCACACCCCGTCACGAAACCTAACAGTGAGATGATCCACATTGTGCAAGTTCGATTTTTCTTTCCTTTCTCATTCCTCACCCTCCTTTTATGTGTAATGGGAAAAGAAATCTTTAAGGAATCTCCTTTAGAAGAATTGCTTAATTTATCATTAAAAGACGTGATGGAATGGTAATTACTCCTTTACTCTTTAAATAAAGATCAGAATTCAAACCTTAAAAATAAATTTTTTTCTATAGGAAAGTCAAAAACCCTAATGCGATTTTCAAAGCAAATCCAGATTAGTTGGACTAGTGGGTTCGATACTTGAAAAAAAACAAGACACGTGTTTTTCACAAAAATAGTTGCCACTAAACGATAATATGCTAGATTTACACGTAACCTAATATGTTTTACCCCTACTTTGGTGTATTTTTAGGTGTTTTGAAGGTTGAAATATGACCAAATGAGCTTAATGGTTGAAGTTTTGTATGTAGGAACTCAAGAGTGAAAAATAGAGGTAATTTGAGCAACAATAAAGCTAAAAAGCAATTTCTAAAGAAATAAAAGGAAAGTCGTGACCTAGGCAGTGAAGTAATTGCCCATAGCACAGAAAAATCTGGAATTTCAACCAGATCCTGTGCGAAAGCACAACTATAGCACCAATACAAATTCACATACGTTTTACCTTGAGGGGCAACTTAGTCATTTGATTCAGGGACGTGATATCAAAGCTTCTAACCCTTATTTCAGCCGCATTCTTGACCTGAGAAAGCAAAGAACACCATTGTCCAAGCAAATTTGAGCATGGAAGAACCTCAAGTCCATTCCTCAAGACGAATCGAAGAGTTTTTCTCTACTTTTCTATCTTTATTCTATGAATATTGGTTTGACAATGATTTAAGTGTTTTTGAATAGTATTTTGAGTAGCTAAACCCTTCATCTAGGGTTTTGATGGAACCTTCTATAGGATAAATACTTGTTATGTTTTATATAATTGAGCGTTTTGATTTCTCTACTTGTTCAACTAAGTGCTTATTTCAGTTGGTTGAATGGTCATCCATTGATTATACCTATTTATTATGTATTGCTTGGAAAATGATACTTAGGTGGTTGTCGAATAATGCCACTCCTAACGTATGTGAGGAATCAATACGGCGGGTTTAAATGTGAGTTTAGGAATAACAAAGCCTTGACGTGATCATAGTAATCGCTTAGATAGTGTCATCTAGCCTGGTTCGGGAGAATATGACTAGTAAATTGTTATAGTTGCTCCGTAGAAAATTACGACACCTGAAGTACTCACGGTCAGTATAGAATACTTGAAAAAAATTATAGGAGACATAGTCGGAAGGATTCTAACAAACATCCCCTTAATCTTGTTTTCGTTCTCGTTCTCATTAGTTATTAATTTACTACTTTCTAGTTTTGTTAGTTAATTAGTTTAGAAAAAAAAACACAATCTTCATAATTAAAACAGTCTGGACTTGTATTTCTTAGAAAATGAATAATTAAATCTCAGTTCTCTGCGGGATTCGACTCCGAACTCTTAGACTATATTATATTTTTTTTATAACTCATAGTTGGGCGTGATCAGTAATTATAGCTAATACAATCTTTGTACCTTCACAAAGTAGGGGATAGGTCTACGTACAAACTACCCTCCCTAAATTCCATTTGTAGAATCACATTGGACATGTTGTTGTTGTTGTAAACTATTAATTAATTAATACATCTCATCTTAATTTATTTCTTAACCAAGATAGATTAGTATGATTTGGTGTAATTTTAATTCTAGGATCCGGTACACAGATGCGGATCTAGGTTTAACATATATTTTGAACCAATATGTTATAGATTCATATCTACTTAAAATTTAAGTGATTTTTACAAATAAATTTATGCTCCCGCCCAAAAATAGTAGGTTGACTTGAACCCGATATATTACTCTACGTTGCATCCCCTCCTGCCAGTAAAGATAAGTTTTTATGAAGAAGGTAATATGAAAATAGCAGTACAAAATAAAAGCATAAGTAAGCCATTTTGTTTTACTTTTTTAGAATGGGATGCCCCCCGCCCTAAGAGAGGAGGGGAGGGGGGGAGAGCCTAACATGAGTAGATTTCTATAAGGAGGAAGCAGTTTCGTCAATGGCATTCGATTATTTGGAATATATCGACCAGCAGAAAGCCGCATTAAATGCTTCAGATATCCCAATAACCGTCGTTGAAAATGAGCATTCAAAGTCAGTTGATGGTTAAAAAATATTGGGACCAAATGTTTGAAATGGTCTTTTATTGTTTTTAAAGTCTTGCTTCAGAAAGAAAAGAAAATAGAGTGTTTTTTTGATGCTTGAGATGGAAGAAAAAGAAAAAAAAGGACCAAACAAGATTCTAGTTTGCACATGCAACAATTAATGGTAGAAGGTGTTGTTTTGCTTTATTAGTTGAGCCATCAGGGGACACCCCTTTTGCTTCACTTTTGTTCTTATCTCAACTTATTAATATGAAGGAAATTCCCATCAATATTCTTGTCTTTTTTCTATAAAATCATAGCTTTTTGGTACTCGTCACTTTCACTCTCTCTTACTTTTGTTTCAGTTTTAATGTGTTCCAGTTTAAGTAGACATTAAGTGAACGGACCGCTCCGGTCCAACCTCTCTCTAATAATATTTCTTCTTAAAAGTTAAGTTTTTTCGAAACCAATTTTTATATTATGTTATAATATATATTCTTAATAATAATACTTTATTATATATAATATCCAAAAATATTCAAAACAAACGAGACTGTTATAAAGAGATTTGACTGTAAAAAAAATCACAAGAAATTACTAACAAATATTGTAAACATACACTCAAAATAAGATGCTGGTGAGATTAGTTTGTCCAAAGATACGTTGTGAGCTTATTTGGAGATTAATTGAGTGCCATTCTACGGGCGGCAAACGGACGGGTCGGGTCTAGAAGTGGATGTAGAGTATACTCGTCGAATTTATCTGAACCTAATAATTTCGTCGCGGAACATAAATTTATGTGTAAAAATTTATTAAAATTACAACAAATGGTAAGTCTGAACCCATAACTTTAAAAATACAATGGGTTCAATGCTAAAAACCTTAAAAATTGAACCTACAGAATCTAAATCTTGGACCCGTCTTTGGTCGGGTCGGATATGAGACAGGTCGAAAATGGATAATAAAAAAGGATAAATTATCCGATCCGACCCATATTTAATACGGATAAAAAAAGGTTAATCGGCGGATAATATGATTATCCATTTTATCTATGGCTTTTTGAATATGATCACCTTTGGGATAATTCCTAGTTTCCCAAACTTGAGAAACCCCTAATTTGAGGCTTTCCAAATGTAAAAGTTAAAAACATTAGTTATCCACTTGTTACCCACTTTCTAGGTGGATAATATGGTTCTTATCCATATTTGGCCCGTTTTAAAATTTTTTTATTATCCAACCCATTTTTAATAGATAATATGGGTAGATAATTATTTTCTTTTATCCATGTTGCTACCACTACGCCAATCACATCATTATTCGAGTATTTATGGTCAGTAAAGTTCATAGGCCAGCTTCTTCTTGGCATGTGGTCTCTGTATACGGTTAAAATCGAGTATGTCCGATTTTATGCGCTCAAGGGAATACCTCGAGAATAAGCTCATAATGAAGCGTGCTCGAGCTCGAAGACACGAAAACCGAAGGATCGAGATAGGGCATGACCAACATCGAGCAACGAAATAGCGAGATATCAGTGATTAACTGTTATTGACATCGATCATGAATTTTATTTTCGAAATTAGATTTGTACCTTATTTAGGATTCTTCTACTATATAAGAGGAGCCCCATTCATTTGTAACATATATACATTCACTGAGAAATAATAATACACTGCTCTTTGCTTGCTTACATTTTACTACCGTACTTACTGTTCTTAACACCTGATCTCAAGCATGTTCCTAATCGAGGTCGACATATTGCTGAAACACTGGTTTGATTTATTTTTGCCGTTCAATTCATTTATTTAATTCGTCATTTATCAATCGGTATTGAATCAGATCACGTACCCTTAAAATCACAATACAAGTTTAATTGTTACTCCTATTTCGAGGTAAACAGTTTGGCGCCCACTGTTGGGCTAAGGATAATAGCTATTGTTCAGTGCTAATTTTGGTAAAACACACTATTTTACACTTGTTCTTGTCAAGAATTTTTGTTTTCAGGTTGAATCATGTCAAACTCACAAAACACATCTACACACGGTGACAATGGTCTCAGACTCCACAGAGAAAATGAGAACGTAATTGCTCTAGGAATCGAGGTGCCACAGGCCGACCTCGGAGGAGCACCGCCTGCCAACCCGGTTGATATCAGTTCGCATGTTGCTTTGAATGCGGATTTAGTCGTGGATCCCAAAGGAAGTGCACGCAAGGAGGGTCGAACTGACAGTCGAGGTACATAGGGCAGAGGAGACGAGGGAGTCAGCCTCCAAGTAATATTCAAAATTCTTCAAGCTCAACAAACCACCATTGCTCAGTTGCAAAATCAGCACAGAGCACCAAATAGGGTCGAGCAGGAGGTTACTCGTTGTACCGAGCCGGTACCTGAAAGATCGGGTGATAAGACCTCGACATCCGATCCTGCTATAATAAGGATTCTCGAGGAGCTCACTAAGAGAATTGAATCGGGAGAGAAGAAAATCGAGGCCAACGATAAGAAGGTGGAAACTTACAACTCCCGAGTTGACCAGATACCGGGGGCACCACCAATCTTAAAAAGAACGGATTCAAAGAAGTTTGTGCAAAAATCGTTCCCTCCGAGTGCGGCTCCGAAGCCCATCCCAAATAAGTTTCGTATGCCCGACATACCTAAATACAACGGGACCTCAGACCCCATTGAGCACATTACTTCTTACACGTGCGCCATTAAGGGTAATGATTTGGAGGATGACGAAATTGAGTTTGTACTGCTGAAGAAGTTCGGAGAGACCCTATCAAAGGGAGCCATGATTTGGTATCACAACTTGCCACCGAATTCCATCGATTCATTCGCCATGTTGGCAGATTCATTCAGAAAAGCACACGTCAGGACCATAAAGGTTGCCACGAGAAAATCAAACCTCTTCAAAGTGAAACAGAGGGATAATGAGAAGCTAATGGAGTTCGTATCTCAATTCCAAATAGAATGCATGGAGTTTCCACCAATTACTGATGATTGGGCTGTTCAGGCTTTCACCCAAGGGTTGAATGAACGGAGTTTGATAGCATCACGCCAGTTGAAACAAAATTTGATCGAGTACCTAGCTGTGACTTGGGCATATGTTCACAACCGATATCAGTCAAAGATCAGGGTCGAAGACGACCAATTGGGAGCCCCTTTAGGCTCAGTATATCCAAACGGTCGACAGGTAAAAATCATAGGGATGTTGACAGAGAATTAAGGTCGAATAAAGATCGGTACCAGCCATATATTGTAGATTTGAGGAATAACGGACCGGGACGCAATTCCGCCCGGAACGATCAAAGAAGTGACCAAGGGCAAAATTCTCAAGGACTTATGAGTAAAACTGGCTTTGACAAATATGCAGATCCCACAGAAGCACCTCGGTTATCGGAGTACAATTTCAGCGTCGATGCATCGGGGATTGTATGGGCTATTGGAAGGATCAAAGATACTAGGTGGCCTAGACCGATACAGACCGATCCTTCTTAAAGGAACCCGAATCTAATGTGTAAGTATCATGGCATACATGGCCATAGGACCGAAGACTGCATGCAGCTGAGGAGGAGGTAGGTTGACTATTTAATGAAGGCCATCTTCGAGATTTCCTCAGTGATCGAGCTTAAAATCACTTCAGAGAAAGAGATACCAACAAAAAGAACGAACAAGAAGAACCTCAGCATGTTATTTACATGATCGTTGGCGGGTTCGACGTTCCACAAGGACCTATATTCAAACGCACTAAGGTGTCTATCATCAGAGAAAAACGAACTCGAGACTATGTGCGCGAAGGCACTTTATCATTCAATGACGAAGAAGCGTAAGGCATTTCTCAGCCGCACAATGACGCCCTGGCAATTTCTATTTTGTTGAATAAAATTTAAGTTAAACGTGTTCTAGTGGATCCAGGTAGCTCAGCAAACATCATCAAATCAAGGGTCGTAGAGCAGCTCGGCCTGCAAGACCAAATTATACCTGCATCTTGAGTCCTAAATGACTTTAACATGGCTAGTGAAACAACAAAGGGGGAGATAATCCTACCAGTAAACGTGGCCAGAACCATCCTAGATACAAAATTCCATGTCATCGAAGGCGACATGAGATATAATGCACTGCTCGGTAGGCCTTGGATCCACAACATGAGGGCAGTACCATCGACCCTTCACCAAATGATGAAGTTTCCGACGAGTGATGGTGTGAAAAAGGTTTACGAGGAACAACACGCTGCAAAGGAAAGTTTGCGAGCGATGAGGAGACGCCGATATCAACACCTTCGACTTCAGAAAAATCGAGCACCAAAAATAAGCAGACGGCCAAATAGCAATCACCGTCCCTAGCCTCGACCGAATCGGAGAAACAGGTAGTGGAAGAAGAAGAAGAAGAGGATTTTCTAACTCCTCGAACTTTTGTTGTTCCCGAAGAATCGGATGCAACCAAGTCAACGGTTGAGGAGCTGGAACAGGTGATATTAATCGAGTATCTGCCCGAACGAAAGGTATACCTGGTAACGGGGTTAACCCCCGAACTCAGGAAAAAACTCATTCAGTTTCTTATTGATAACATAGATTGCTTTGCGTGGTCCCATTTAGACATGACAGGAATCCCACCGGAGATAACAACGCATTGATTGATCCTGGATCCCAAGTTTAGACCAATAAAACAAATAAGAAGTCCTCAGTCCGAGGTAAAGCATGACTTCATAAAGGACGAGGTAACCAAACTTCTCAAAATAGGGTCCATTCGGGAGGTAAAATATCCCGAATGGTTAGCTAATGTAGTAGTTGTCCCCAAAAAGGGGAACAAACTTAGAATGTATTTAGACTATAAGGACTTGAACAAAGCATGTCTAAAAGACTCTTTTCCATTGCCTAACATCGATCGCATAATCAATGCCACGGCCGGCCACGAGATCGTTACTTTTCTCGGCGCCTATTCTGGGTACAATCAGATCCAAATGGACCCAGAAGACCAAGAAAAGACTTCTTTTATCACTAAGTATGGGACCTATTGTTACAATGTAATGCCTTTCGGGCTAAAAAATGCAGGAGCTACATATCAACGCCTAGTTAACAAAATGTTTGAAGAACAAATAGGTAAATCAATAGAAGTTTACGTTGACGACATGTTAGTTAAGTCTGTGCGTGCAGAGAACCATTTGACTCATTTGCAGGAAACATTCGAAATCTTGAGGAAGTACAATATGAAGCTCAACCCCGAGAAATATACTTTCGGGGTCGGTTCAGGCAAATTCCTCGGCTTCATGGTATCAAATCGGGGAATCAAAATCAACCCCGATAAGATTAAGGCCATCAAGGACATCACCGTCGTAGATAGTGTAAAATTAGTACAAAGGCTAACCGGACAGATAACTGCCATGGGTCGATTCATTTCGAGGTCATCAGATCGGAGCCACAGGTTCTTCTCCTTACTCAAAAAGAAAAATGATTTCGCATGGACCCTGGAATGTCAACAGGCATTGGAAGAATTGAAGTGATATTTATCGAGTGCACCTTTTCTTCGCACCCCAAAGGCAGATGCGAAGCTTTACTTATACTTGGCGGTGTCCGAGATCGCGGTAAGTGGTGTCCTAGTTCGAGAAGAGCAAGGTACGCAATTTCCTGTTTATTACATAAGTCGAACATTAGGAGATGCTGAAACTAGGCATCCGCACTTAGAGAAATTGGCACTTGCACTAATAAGCGCCTCTAGAAAATTAAAGCCATATTTCCAATGTCACCCCATATGTGTGATAACCACTTATTCACTCCGTAATATTTTGCACAAGCCTGAACTATTTGGCCGATTGTCCAAATGGGTCGTCGAGCTCAGCGGGTACAATATCGAATATCAACACCGAACGACCATCAAGTCTCAAATTTTGGCAAACGTCGTGGCTGATTTTTTGCCAACCCTCGTACCTGAAGTGAAAAAGGAGCTTCTACTAAAATCGGGTGCGTCATCGGGGGGTATGAACCCTATTCATGGACGGTGCCTCGAATGTGAAAGGGTTCGGGATCGGCATTGTTTTGAAACCTCCCACGGGTAGTATTATTAGACAATCCATTAAAACATTCAAATTGACTAACAACGAGGCCGAGTATGAGGCCATGATTGCAGGTCTCGATCTAGCTAAAAGCTTGGGAGCGAAAGTCGTTGAAGTTAAATGCGACTCTCTACTGGTAGTGAACCAGGTAAATGGAACCTTCAAAGTTCTAGAGGATAGGATGCAAAGGTACTTAGACAAATTACAGGTAACCTTGCACCGTTTTAAAGAGTGGACTCTACAACATGTACCTCAAGAACAAAACACCGAGGCCGATGCACTTGCCAATTTGGGATCATCGACCGAAGAAGATGAGATCAACTTGGGGACTATCGTCCAGCTCTCGAGGTCTGTGATCGAGGAAGAACATGCGGAAATAAATTCTACGAGCTTAATCTGGGACTGGAGAATAAATACATCGAGTACTTGAAATACAGAAAGATTCCATCGGATCCCAAAGAATTGAGGGCCTTACGGACTAAAGCCGCTCATTTCACATTAGACGAAGACGGAAAATTATATAGAAGGACGTTCGATGGTCCATTGGAAGTATGCTTGGGATTTGGAGATATTGACTATATTTTGCAAGAAATCCACAAAGGCACTTGTGGGAACCATTCTTGCGCCGAGTCAATAGTTCGAAAGGTCATCAGAGCATGATATTACTGGGATAGCATGGAAAAAGACTCTAAGGAGTTCGTTTGAAGATGCGATAAATGTCAAAGCTTTGCACCAATGATCCACCAGCCCGACGAACAACTTCACTCGGTCCTATCCCCATGGCCATTCATGAAATAGGAAATGGACATCGTCGGCCCTTTGCCATCGGCCCCAGGTAAAGCTAAGTTTATTTTATTTATGACTGACTATTTCTCTAAATGGGTTGAAGCACAGGCGTTCGAAAAGGTTAGGGAAAAATAAGTGATAAATTTCATATGGGACCACATAGCATGTCGATTCGGGATTCCTGCAGAAATAGTATGTGACAATGGCAAACAGTTCATCGGCAACAAGATAACGAAATTCCTCGAAGATTATAAAATAAAGAGGATACTATCAACATCGTATCACCCTAGTGGGAATGGACAGGCCGAGTCAACGAACAAGACTATCATCCAAAACTTGAAGAAAAGGCTAAACGAAGCTAATGGGAAGTGGAGGGAAATATTTCCCGAGGTCCTATGGGAATATCTGACGACATCAAAGTCCAGTAGCAACTCCGTTTTCTTTAGTGTATGGATCCGAAGCCTTGATACGATCAAAATCAGAGAGCCCATCACCAGGTTTCGACATGCAACAGAAGAATCAAACCGCGAGTCCATAAATACTAGCTTCGAGTTATTAGATGTAAAATGAGAAACTGCACTCGTTCGAATGGCTGCACAAAAGCAACGAATCGAAAGGTACTGCAACAGGAGAACCAACCTTCGCCACTTCATAGTCGGGGACTTAGTCCTAAGAAAAGTCACCATCAGCACTCGAGATCCTAATGAAGGGAAACTCGGCCCTAATTGGAAAGGACCTTACCAAATCTTCGACATAGTCGGGAAAGGATCTTACAAACTCGGGACGATGAGCGGCGAACCACTGCTGAATAACTGGAACATATCACTTCTTAAGCGATACTATTGCTAAGGTATGACTTTATCTTTTCTTTCATTTATATACATATTTGGCACTAACTCTTTGCAGGAGTCCGACAAAAGATATCGCGATAGTACGCGTTGCCCTCTTTTTCCCTTATATCGGTTTTTATCCCAAATGGATTTTTCCGGTAAGGTTTTAACGAGGCAACAATTATGTGCTACCTGAGGATAACTCAACAGTATCCAAGGCTTCTTTGCAATCAACCTCTGATACTGGGGGACATCACCCTCAGATGTTATGTGTTCGAGAAATGTACCTCGTATCAATGAGCCTCGATAGGGAAAATTTTGTAGTGGGCCAAACGGTCGAATGAACCGTGTCCATATAGATTAGATGAGTCCCGACAACAAGACATGCACGCATGTATAAATTATTCAAAGAATCATTCTCTCTTTATCGAACATCTCGTGTCTCGAAGCAAATTCTATATTATACAAATCGCATACTTACGATTCTGGCATATTATAATACTTGTGAAAAATGGCTCAAGATCCAAGTACAAATGTACTTCAAACGCTCGGGGACTGCGTACTCAAGTTATCTAAATTCGAAGTCACAAGACCTCAAAGAGGCACCCCTCGATATATAGGCCAAGGCCAACATACTCGGGGATTTTATCAGGAAATAAGTCCAAGAGACGTACCCGAAGGCTACAACCAAAATAACGCGGCTCAGAGACGTCCGAATCTCACAATAAACAAAAGGCCTTCAAATACTTTAAAAAACCGGTTAAAAGGCTACCCTTGACAAAGCAATTAAAAAAGGGTTTCGATAAAATGAGCCCTCGAAAAACTAAAAGGCTTCGATAATATCAGCCTTCGAAAAACCTCAAGAGGTATCAAACTATCTTAACGCAAACATGTTGAGACAAAAAAAAGAAAAAAAGGGTTCCAATCATCGGACCCTCTGAAAACCCAACTGGTATAAAAAAACATATGCTAAGGCATAAAGAAATTTTCACAAAGTCTTTTAGCCGAAAAGGAGAAAATAATAGCCATTTTCTGAGGACGAATCGGCCAAATCTAAAGAGTCTAAAGGCCAATACAATTAGAGTTCGAGACCTCATTATCACTCAATTCGGACCCAAGGGTTCCACTATTCCGATCTCAAATAAATTTAATTATAGCATGATGATTCACCGAAAAACCCTAAGGGGTATATTGTTGTAAGCTCAAAACTTACCCATAATTTAATAGAAGCCTAAGGGTTTACTTTATTCTAAGTTCATAATTCGTTCGAACTTGGTTATAAAGATAATACATCTATGGATTCGATCAAGCCATCCGAGATAAGGTCTCGAATATATTTCCGAGCTTGGGGACTTACCCTCGTACAACCAAAAAGGTTAAGGGCTTACTCCGACTACGAGCTAAGGTTAGTAAAATTAAGGAAATAAAATTTTTAAACGTTTTCAATGAAAACAAAAAACATATTTGGACTTGAAATCTACGAAGGCATTCGAAGAGAAGTTTTTCTATTATATATCGAATAGTATGTACGAAAGGCCAATCAAGGCCTTTCACAAAAAAGATACAAAAGAAGAAAATCCTAAAGTCCTAGTCCACCCTGGGAGCCATATCCTTGGGAGCCACATCTTTGGCAACCTCTTCCCCATATTCTCCACTCTCGGACCCACTAGCGGAATCCTCTTCATCAGAAAGCAAGGTTGCACCCTCAACCTCCAAAGCTTTGGCAGTTTTGATGTCAGCTGAGAGGTCGAAGCCACGAGCGTGTACTTCTTTGAGAGTCTCTCTACGAGATTGTCACCTAGCATGGTTGACAGCACATGACAACTTGACTTCAGCAGCAACTGAGATCTCCTGTGCCCGAATGTGGCAGCGTCGCCATCAGCTCAGTAAGAGGCCACAAGTGCATCTGCCTCAGACTTAGCCTTTGAAAGCTCGGCGGCCAATTTAGCCTCGATCTCTTCAATCTTCCGGGCCTAGTCCAAACTTTCCTCCTTCACACTTTGGAGTTGGCACTCGGCTGAAGTCAGTTGGGCCCGAAGTGCATCCTTCTCCGAGGCAAGATGCTCCATATGCTGTCTCCACCCTAGAGTTTCGGCCTCCTTCATCTTAGCCTCCTCTCGAAGCTGCTCCACCACCTCACCCTTCTGCTGAACCTATAAAACCAAATGGTTAATTACCAAAAATCAAGTTAACACGTAACAAACTCTCAAGAAATTACATTACCTGTTCAATGAGTTCAGTCTGCTCTCGATGAGCTCTTGTGAGTTCGGCTCGAAGGGTCATGACCTCCTCTACCTTTTGAACGTAGAGAAGTTTGAGGCCATCCCATCATCCACGAGCTTCTTGAGATCGGCCTGACATCGGGATAGCTCAACCCAGGATTTGGAAGATGCTTCTCAGTGGAGCATCATGGCCTATACACAAAGAAGAGAGTCAGGTTTGAAAAGATATTAATTAAACACAAGTGTAAATACGAAGGAATGTAACTTACTTGTTTCAGAAAGCGCTGAGCCTCGTCGAAAACAAATGATGCATCAAGATTGGGACCATCGTCGACCCCCGTAAAGCACTCCCGGAATATGTCATTCTCTTCGTAGGCCAGCCCCATGATGGGAGTCTCCATGGCCCGAGCATCTTGAAACTGCCCCTCGGAGAATGTAGGGCCAAGCGGAGAATCTTCAATATTGATTATCCCAAGTGAATCACTTGGAACATTAGCTTCTCTCTGAAGGGTCTCGGGGCTAGACCCTTCGGGCACACCCGCTGGCTGATTATCACAGCGGGGGGCATCCTCACCACCCGATTTCTCGGGGACTTCGATTGGACTCTCTTCTGAGATGTACTCGGTCCGAGATTGAGCCGCCTCGAGCTCCACCGGCTTGACACTCCTGGAAGCCTCAGTACATCCCCTCTTTAGGGTTACCAACAGGCAACCATAATCTTCAGCCTCTTAATCTTCCTCTCATAGTCGTTGAACTACGTCGACACGAGGAGAAGAAGGCTTGGATTTTGACTTCCGAGCTTTGTTTTTCTTCGGCTTTGGGGTATCAGGAGGGGAAGCTCTTCTCCTCTTCATCTCTTTGGTCGGCTTCGGTACCTCCTCTTCCTCTCTTTGGTCGACTTCGGTACCTCCTCTTCCCCAGGCGGAGGTGGCCTCATAGCAATGTTTTCATCGAAACCTACACGTAAAGAAGCCAAGTTAATAAGAAGTACATTACGAGGGAAACCTCGATATACAAGCAAAAGAGCTCACCGTGGTTTTTAGCCTCCCATCGACCCCTGGCCAAATCACGCCAACAACGCTCAGCATGAGAAGAGGTGGAGGCCATTTGTCGAACCCAGGCTGCAAGGTCCAAAATTGCATCGTGGAACCAAGGGTAAGCTACACCGTGAAAAGAGAACTTGAGTCAAAAAGGGAACAAATGAAGTAAAACAGTAAGTACCAGTGACAAAGTTGCGTTTATGTTTCATGTTCCATTCCTCGGGGAATGGCATTTTCTCGACTGGAATTAAGTCGGAGGTCTTGATTCGGATGAACCGGCCTATCCATCCCCGGTCCTTGTTTTCATCAATGCTCAAGAATAGCATCTTCGTGGCCCGACACTACATCTTTATCAACCTACCTCGATAAAGGCGAGGGTTGTATAACCTTATCAGATGGTCGAGGGTGAAATTCATCCCCTCGACCTTGCTCGAAAAGAACCTGAGCAAGTTGACGATACGCCAGAAGGAGGGGTAGATCTGGCCAAGGGTCACTCAATACTAACGGCAGAAATCGAGTATGACTGGATCTACAGAACCTAGTGTGAAAGGGTAGGTATACACACTCAAATACCCTTTCACATAGGTGGTGATGTACTCCTCAGGGGAAGGAACCACCACTTCCTTGTTTTCCCAATTGCAGTCATTTTTTACCCCCTCGAGATCGCCTTCCGATATAGAGCAGATGTATCGGGACATGGGCTCACAGCCGCCCAGAATTGAGGAGGGTCTCTCGACCTTGAAGTCGGAATTTAGTTCGATTGGCACAGGGACACATTCTTCGATACGAGGCTCCATCGGCGTTTTATCACCGACCCGCCGCGAAGAAGAGGCTTTTTCTTTTTGGGGGATAATTTTTGATGTTTTAGCCATCGCTATATGAAGTTTCAGAGAAGAGAAGAAATTGGTTTTATAGAAAAACTGACGAAAAGAGATGAACTTGAAGAAAGGAAGCTTGTGAAGATTTTAGAAAGGATTTTGAAAGTAAAGTGTGAATCAATGAAGGAGATGATATTTATAGGTTTGTGGCGACGGTTCGGTGGCACTAGTGGCCGACCGCTGACTGATATGCATTGATGATTTAGGGAACCAAACCGGCGAGATGTTTCGGTCACATCCATAGCTTACCTCATGAATACGACGTCATGATCGAGGTGTAAGGGAATCGAGGCTCAAGTCATTTATTATTTCATTCTAATAAATGCGGGGACTATCTGTATACGGTTAAAATCGAGTATGTCCGGATTTATGGGCTCAAGGGATTGCCTTGAGAATAAGCTCATAATGAAGTGAGCTCGATCTCGAAGACACGAAGACCGAAGGATCGATATAGGGCATGACCAACATCGAGCAACAGAATAGCGAGATATCAGTGATCGACCATGGATCTCGGCGAAAATCTCGAAAATAATTGAATTATTAACGGTTATTGACATCAATCATGGATTTTATTTCCAAAATTAGAGTGGTACTTTATTTAGGATTCCTCTACTATATAAAGAGGAGCCCCATTCATTTGTAACATATATACATTCACCGAGAAATAACAATACGCTGCTCTTTGCTTGCTTATATTTACTACTGTACTTACTGTTCTTAATACCTGATCTCGAGCCTGTTCCTAATCAAGGTTGACATATTGCTGAAAGACTGGTTTGATTTATTTTTACCGTTCAATTCATTTATTTAATTCGTCATTTATCAATGGGTATTGAATTAGATCATGTACCTTTAAAACCACAATACAAGTTTAATTGTTACTCGTATTTCGAGGTAAACAGTCTCTATCGGTAAAGGTAGTAAATCGAGGAGTTCGGAACCAAAATAATGTCCTTTTGGACAAAAAGAACCTTAATAGGTGGTAAAAAAAAGTTACAAAAGTATATATAACGCACTAATTCTGTACGCTGTACCTTAACTGTAACTTTTGCCGTTAAGGTATAGCGCACAAAATTAGTGCGTTATACCCTGACACAAAAAACCTGCCCAGGCATAGCGCAGTGCTTTTGTGCGCTATACATATAGCATTTTTGTTTTGCGGCGCTATACCACCTTTTTTTGGCGCCACCAATAATAACTGACATAACAATAATTCAAATGCGTATAGCGCACCGAATTTGGGCGCTATACATCAAAAAATAAAAATTCCCCGGCTAGCCACTTTCTATATAAAGAGGTTAGGATTGTAGGAAAAATCATTCAAAAAATATTTTAAGTTTCGTTCAACGTTGTTGTTGTTAAACTCTCCAGCATTTTTTCATTATGTCTGAAGAGTGTAGAATAAGAGTTTCATTATATTGGGGGGTGAGGTTGTGATGGAGAATAACTCTGTGAGGTACAATTTACCTTCACAGTGTCATGTTAATTGCCACTNTACAGTTTACCTGCACAGTGTCATGTTAAATTGCCACTTACAATGGAGTACGATAAATTGATATCGTTGTTATGAAAAAAAATGAGTGTGAGGAAACGTTCAGTGATACTTAAAGTAACCGGAAGATATCCTTATTCCGTCACTCCGCAAGGGGTTGCTTTTTTCTCAGAGTTTAACATTGACGATGATGAAACTTTGAGGGATTTTCTGAGTACTCCGGATAAATGCCGGGAATTTCTTGTAACCATAATGTTGGAGATGTACGTCAATGTCGAAGATTTTCCCAAAAATGAGGTTGCGCGTAGTAGAGATAACCCCCAATCGTCGAGTGGTTATTCTGGAGCAGTTTTTTCCGGACAGGTTCCGGATGAAAGAGTTTTCCTTGATTTAAACTTATCACCGCCGCCGAATGGGCAGTGAGAATATAATTTCTCTCCTGCTTTCCATAATTCACAAGACGAGTGGTAAACTTCAATTTTCCTTTGTGTTACGATGTACATTTTTGTTGTATTGAATTTGTATTAACGATCATATATTTAACAAGGGGTACCAGCCGGATATGAATTTTACAAGTGGTCCATCCGGGAGTCATCACCTAAATGAAAATGTCCATCATGGAATTTCATCACATTACGACTTGTAAGTGGAGTGATATAGCTATATGGAAAGTATTTATTAATTTCAGTAGCTTATTATTTTGTTGGTTGTGCAGTGAAAACGAGAAAGTTGTACCACCCGTACTCACGCAATTTCCCAAAGACNCCCCCCCCCCCTAGACGAAGAGTGTACGAGTCCGAAGTTCCGTTTCATTCAAGAGAGATTCCTTACATAAATAACTTCCCAAGCATGCCGGATGTGGAAGCTCTCACAAGGGATTTTGATGAAATTCGGACAACAATGTGGGTGAGTCTAGACCAACGGTGCTTGCAAAGGGCATGTTTTTTCCTGATAAAGCGCGCATAAGCAGGGCTTGTAAAATGAACAACGTAAAAGAGTGTCGTGAGATGCAGGTATGAGATTCAAGTTCGTTGGTATACAAGGCTGTTTGCCGTAGGTGGTTTTGGCCATGTCATTGGATGTTGCGTGCGACCAAGAAGAATACAGGTCTGTGGAAAGTGGGTAAATACATTCCCACCCACACATGCGAAATGGACACATTCAATGGGAATCACTTCAACTTGGATATTGACTTGATTTCTCTTGTACTTTTTCCGCACCTCGAAGCGTCCATAAGATATAAAATCAAAGAGTGCATTACATCAGTCCACCAGGAATATGGCCATACCATTACGAAAAGAAAGGCATTTCTCGGGCGCAAATGAGCGTTTGAAATTGTCTACGGTAACTGGGATAAGTCATTTGCATCTCTGCCAAAGTACATGGCCGCACTGCAGCACTTTAACCCCGGGACATTTGTTGAATGGAAGCTTGAGCGGAGTCCAGGAAAACCAGAATATATATTCAATTACGTGTTCTGGACATTTAAACCAGCAATTGATGGATTTTTGCATTGCCGGCCCGTAATATCCATAGACGACACTCATGTCTATGGAAAGTACGATATCAAGCTATTGATAGTCATCGCAGTAGATGCTAATGGACAGATATTTCCTATAGCTTTTGCTGTTTGTGCCAATGAAAGCACAGAGACGTGGACGCTATTTTTGAACCACTTGAAAGAGCACGTTGTCAAACAGCGTTCCGATATTTGTCTAATATCTGATCGGCACAGTGGTATCTTAAGTTCTGTGGAGAACTTGCCTGCATGGCAAGAACCTTATGCATACCACCGTTACTGTGTGAGGCACTTTAAGGCCAATTTCCAGAAGGCATATCCCAACAAGGATCTACATGATTTGATGTTGATGGCAGGAACAGACCACCAACAACATAAATCCCGGAGGCACATGGAATCTATCAGGCAAGAAGACGAGGCAACCTATTGTAGGTTAATGCGACATCACCCTGAAAAGTGGACTTTGCATACCGATGGTGGCAGACGATGGGGAATTTTGACTACAAACATGTCAGAGTCTTTCAACGGGTTATTGATGTCGGCAAGATAATTGCCTGTCACAACCATGGGGCGGATGTCGTTCAAACAGATAGCATAGATGTTTGTTGAACGGTCTGCAGCTGCAATGGCATTGATGGAAAGGGGTGTTGAATTTATGCCAGTGTCGATGAAGAGATTTGAGAAATACAGACGGCGAGCACATTGGCATTATTTTTACAGTATGATAATGAAAAAAATGTTTTTGAAGTTCGCACCTCTATCCATCAAAATCGGGGGAATAATGTACATACTGTAAATGAATCATCAAGATTATGCTCTTGTGGGAAATGGTCCATCTACCACATCCCTTGCTCACATGCCATCAAGTGTTCTCAACATATTGGTTTTGGGGATACCAACTATGTTGATTAACAATATAGTGTTGCCAAGTATCTAAACACATATAGTGGGCAGTTGCAGCCAGTGGGTGCTGAGCATTATTGGCCACCGGAACTATTTAAAATGGTGTGAAACAAGTCCTATTTGCGTCGAATACAGGTGCAGAAGAGAACGCGTAAACGAAACCAAATGGATGTTAGTGATACCATTTATGCGCACAAATGTGGTATATGCTCGCAAACAGGACACGATCGCCGAAAATGTCCTTCAGGTGGTTTGGGTGGCAATACTAATCAAGCTCGTGGTGGGTGTTCTTCTAGCGTGCCTAACTATCCATGATAATAATTAGTTGTTTTGTTTATATTGCAAGATTTATGAAATAAATTTATGTTTGTTTATTATGATTTGAGCTTTTCCATTTTAGTTTTTTAAATGATAATTTAGTAAAATTATGTGTATATTTAGCGCGGTTAAAATACTACGTTATGTGTGTTGTCTTGTCGAACTGAAAAGGCTGACCAACTGACATAAAGTTGTCTTATACACATCATGATATTTAACACGCAAAACATAGTGCGTTTAAATACTACGTTATGTGTATATTTATATATTTAGCGCGGTTAAATACTACGTTATGTGTATTGTCATGTCGAACTGAAAAGGATGACCAGCTGATATAAAGTTGTCTTGTACACATCATCATATTTAACACGCAAAACATAGCGAGATTAAATACTATGTTATTTGTATATTTATATATTTAGCGCGGTTAAATTCTATGTTATGTGTGTTGTCTCGCCTATAAATAACGGGCTCATTCTAGTTATTTGTGCGCTCAAAAATTACTAATAGCAAAATTTTTAATGCACAAATGTCTCAACCTCTTTATACACCAATGTGCAAGTGTGAAAAAAAAATGTATGATGCAAAATTTTTGGGATAATGGTGAAGCTGGACGCCACTACTGGCACTGTGTGAACCAGTTTTATAAGGTTCTCGACGAACCTATTTGCGATTTTGAGGTATGGGTTGATGAACCATGTTATCAGGAATGCTACAAAGAATATTTGCAGCATCTTCATAATTTGTGTTTAAAACAATGGGAACGTGAAAGAGAAAATAAAAGAGAGGCTGTGGAGTTGAAGGCGAAACTGAAAGAGGTAGAAGAAGAAAAAAAACTGGAAGAACAATTTAACTGGTTGGATCAGAGAATATTAGGCGGCAGGGACTAAACTTGCGTTGTATGTGTTTAGTGTATTACCTTATCTTTATTTATGCCTTGCTCATGTATTTTTATTATGTTGGCCTGCTATGTTTGTGTATGTGTTTGTGTTGTAATAATGAATTTTAATTAATGTTTTCCTTGTTTGTTGTACTGAACTTTATTATAATTGTACTGGAAGTTAAGTTTTAATGCTTGTGTTTGGGGTTGTAGTATGAAACTATCTAATAAAAGGGGAAATTAAAAAATTGTTGTTAATATATACAAAAATATTATTTACATCAAATACAAAAAAAAGGAAGGACACATCAATGTGTCCCACATCCGGTGTGCCTCAACGCAGCCGCTGTCCTGAGGCGCATACCATCTCGCCCGGGTACGCTATCTGGATCATCATCATCAAATCGCCTCCTTATAGCCGGATGCGACGCAGCATGACAAGTATCAGTGGTGCTGTCAGGATCGATATAAGGGGTCGTCGGTACAGTAGAAGCCTAAATAAGAATAGAAAGCTCAGTATAGAAAAGTATAGAAAAGTATATAATAATTCAAAATAATTTAAATTGTCTTACCATGATCTCGTCGGGCTCCTGAATGTAATCATATGTTGCAGCCACGTCAGCATAGCATGAAGCCTTAAAAAGGAAATTAATAAAGTTATAGAAAATAAATAAGTTGTAGTTAAAACAAATTCAAATTCAATACTAATAAACTCATACATGCGAATGTGATGATGAGCCATAACTCAGTCGGCACCCACTACGCAAATCTCGGGTCGGCCAATCCTCATCAGCGGTAAGTATCTAGCCCAATCCACTCCAGGAATATTCGTGCCCGTGATCAATAATTGACCTGGCGGGGTCACCTGCGAAGTCACTGGAGTGAGATGCATCCCAAGGCTGTAAGATGGCATGTCCGTCTCATGTAGGCCACCTGCCATATCAGTAGCAACAAGTCCTATATCATAGTACGGACTCGCTCGAGAGCCTTCGGAACGTCCGAAACTACGCTTAATATAAAAATCATACCCCAAAACCTATTGGATCAAACTTAAGAACTTTAAGTTCTTGAATTCGCTTTCAATACGCCGAACCTACCTGTACTACTCGGAATGCCACCAAATTTTGCAAGCAAGTCATAAATGACATAATGGAACTATTCTCGGTCTTGGAATTCCGTTTGGATCTTGATAACACAAAAACACGTTCCAAACCTCAAGTTTGAACTTAAGGAAACCTTAATTCACTATTAGGCGCCGAAACGCCCCCAGGTCTTCCAAAACCCGTTCCGAACACATACCAAAGTCCGAAATCAACATACGAATCCACCGGAACCTTCGAATGTCGATTCCTGGGTCATTTACTAAAAATGTTGATTGTAGTCAAACTTGGCCTTTAAGGCCAATCTTAAGGAACTAAGTATTCTTATACCACTCCAAACTCCTCCAAACCTTGAAACACCCGTCCCCGCAAGTCATAAATCAGTAAAAGCAACTACGGAAAGTCTCATTTAGGGGAACGGGGTCCTAGAACACAAAACGACCGGTCAGGTCATTACAACTTTAGGCCCCATAGATTCTTCTTCTCCACCTATAGACCCGGTGATTCTCGACTTTTGTCATCAATACCGGGTGACGCTCGGTCAGATTTATCCCTCCTTCTGGAGGATTGTATATATCATTCGATACATTTCCAACATGGTCGAGGGAATGACTTTCACCCTCGATTATTTGATCAGATTGTATAGCCCTCGTCTCTTCCGAGGGGGTTTAATTAAGCTGCACCGTGGATCTGCCAAGGCGTTCTTTTTCTACATTGACGAGGACAAAGACCGGGGATGGATGAGCCGATTCGTTAGAGTCAGAACCTCGGACATCATCCCTACTGATATAATGTCCTTCCCGGAGGAATGAATATGAAGCGTAAGTATCCCCATATCGAGTATGTTTTACCACCTCTTTTTCTTCTTTCAATCTGATCTCCTTCTCTTTTGATTGGTTTTCTTCTGATTGTGTATCCGCCATTTGGTACCCCTACGCGGTCCAGGACCTTTCGGGAGGGGTCAAACTTTTGGATTCCGCCTTTCCAATAGCCTGCACAACGTAAATAATATAAACTACATATATGACACTAAATTACAGTTATATAATTAATAATAACAGAAAACATACCAGTGCCTCGTGTCGCCCGGCGTATGGAACGTACCGCCCATCCGCCGGATGAATGGGGTTCCCGATAAAAAGTTGGGTAACGTGGCGGTACCATGACATATATCCTTGAATAGTCACCACCTGAATCCCCGTAGGTAGGGGCGGAATCAACTGATCTCGCTGGTCCCAAATATGCATCTGCGCTGCAAGCTAGGTCATAAATGCGTCGTCCACCCTAGAATGATCATCCCTCTGATAATGTATAGCCTCCCATATAGGCGGCCTCGGTATATACTGTGGACGGCCAAACTGACGAAGTACCCGCTCGGAGGCATGATGCTCCACAATATCGAGGCATATGAGCGGGGCAGAAGTGCTCCAAATCGGTCGGCCGAACGAGCAATAATCTGGCAGGGTATCGATCAAATCTTCGTTGTATGGACTCTAGATGAACTATCAAATAAGAACACAAAACGTGAGTATGCGCAACACTAAATTAATCTATACCAAGTAAGCTTAGGTACATATTTACCTGTGCGCCCTCCAGCAGATCCAACACATCCCTACAGAGGGGGAGATTATGATGGGCATCATACTCTCGTACAAGTCTACGGCAGAGAACCCACCTCCTGGCTAGAGGGAGAAACAGAGGTGGTACATTAGGAGGCAACATTGGTAGAGGTGGCTTAAACTGCAGAAACCGATTCCAGGCCCAAACCTAACATACAAAGTTGACGTAAGGTATAAGATTAATTCTGACTAGGTAGAATTGGAACTAATAAACATATTATTCGAATATGTTGTCACCTGTAGAAGTGGAAGAAAGCCACAAACATCTCTCTGTGTGCCCATGAAAGCCATCTGCTTGTACAAGTAAGCCAGAATAGCAACACCCCATCTGTATAAGGGAAAGTCAGCTAGCGCGACAATATGATAAAGAAACCGCAGGCTGACTAGGTTCCCCGAAGTGTTCGGGAACAAGATCCCCCCCAAATAGAAGAAGCAACAACAACCTCGTATATCGGGTAATATCTACCTCCTCTATCTCATCGGTGATAGTGGGGAGGATTACCTCGAGGTACTGTCTAATAGGGGTCAAACTCATCCGACTGGCCCCTGACTATGCAGTATCGTCCTGTGGCCTGAAACCCATGAGCCTCTGCAGCGTATCCAAATAATTCGCCCGCGACATAGATCTCATAAGAATAGGTAGTGAAACGAGCAAGCCATCAGCGGGTAGGCCATATAAAACCTCCACGTCCTGCAGCGTGATGGTGGCCTCGCCAATGGGCAGATGGAAAGTGTGCGTCTCCGGTCGCTACCGCTCAATCAACGCCGTGATCAAAGCTCAGTCGATTTGCATCCGGCCGATCTAAATAATCCTATAAAATCCCGTTTCCTCCAGGCACTGGACTACACGGGGATGTAGATCGCTATCCCTCAAAAAATCCCACATGTCGTCCACTCTCCTAGCGCGGAGAGTCTGCGTCAGTACCTGTCCGTCCCATATATGGGCGGATCTATGATCGCCCTGCAGGACTAATGGCTCTGGAGATTAAGGGCTGGGATGTATAGGCGGCACGTCCATGTCGTCAACTGTAAATCAAAACAACATTAATTGTATGTTTAATCTGTAAATTAAATAATAATTTTTTGAGTTACACAATTTTTAGAGTTATACAATATTTATACCTATGGGTTCCAGGCTCGATATTTGAGGCCCAGTAGCACCAAACTATCATTAATAATTATGTGTGTCAAATTCAATATTTTTATAGTTATTGTGTGTTTGTTTTATAATTTAAATTCATAATTTTTAATAACTTAATTGTACAGAGTGTGTGTGTGTATATATATATATATATATATATATATATATATATACCTATGGGTTCCAAGCTCGATATTTGAGGCCCAGTAGCACCAAACTATCATTAATAATTATGTGTGTCAAATTCAATATTTTTATAATTTTGTGTGTTTGTTTTATATTTAAATTCATAATTTTTAATAACTTAATTGTACAATATATATATGTATATATTCAACTGCCAGTAGAAGATACTTAAACTAAAGGGATTCTACGCTAAAATACTACACTTTACTACGCTAAAAGGCTCCACATTTTACTACGTTTATAAATGGCTCCACATTTTACTACGCTAAAAAATAAACTAAACTAAATATAAACAACAAATACATTTTAATTCACAAATAAAACATAAAATTCATGGAAACACAAATATATAAGTCCGGATTTTAACAAACAAATTTATTTCACAATTTTATATTGTTTTATACAACACTAATATTTAAGTCCGGATAAATGTAACATACTAGTTTCGCAAATAAAATACAAAACGAAATAGAACACATTGAAATTAACTAATATGCATTATTATAAAAATTTTAACATAAAATAAAGCGAAATACCTCGATTTAGTGTTTCGGAAAGCAAATTGGTAGAAAATATGACTCCGAAAGAGTGAACCCACAACAATACGATGCTCTACTCTGAAGTGAGACTTACGTTCTACACCTTTTGTGTGACGGGGGAGGCCCAATTTTTTTTTCTTTTTACTGTAACGAGGGGGAGGGGTGGGGTGGGGGGGACCGGAATAGGGAGAAGTCAAAAAATGGTAGAAAAGAGGATCTGGTGGGGTTGGGGAAGACGAAGAGGATTAAATAAAAGGGTATAGTGCGAAAAAAGAAAACGTTATAGGTATAGCGCACAAAACCACTGCGCTATATCTGGGCAGTCAGAAAGTCAGAGGTATAACACACTAATTTTGTGTGTTATATCTTAACGGCAAAAGTTACCGTTAAGGTATAGCGCACAAAATTAGTGCGTTATATATACTTTTGTAACTTTTTTTTTTACCACCTATTAAGATTCTTTTTGTTCAAAAGGACACTTAAGTAATTAAGGTTTGGAACCCTTGCAACTATGATAGAAAGCCGTTTGCTTGTTGCCAAACCCTTTGCCTTTTTTTTGAATCAAAGTAGGTCGTGACTGTTGTATTTTAGTCGGTCGGGGGAAGCGGTAGCTTCGTGCTCCGCTTCTCTCGCGCTTGCTTGCGTGAAGGCTTAGAGCCCTTTTCGCTAGGTCCAAAAGCTTATTTTAGTTCTAGACTCATAAATAGTGTCACGCCGTCACTCTGTATATCATCTTTATACTTATTCCGTCGAACCATCAACTGATATCAATGAGCTAAACCTACCCAAAAATACTTTTAAAGTTAACATGATATGATAGAGTGTGCTTTGCGTAAAGCTGTTACAATTTCCTCTAAATATATAGCTCACACTATTAATAATATCCCAACACTTGATATTTAACTTCTTTACAACCGTCAATGTGGGACATTTTGTATGCACACCTCAATAAATGCTCCAAGGAAATGTAGTGTGAATTGTACCACAACCCTTTCTGACTTATTTCTTTCTCCTCGTGGCAGAAAAAAGGTTATTTCAAATACTAATTTGAAAAATATACAAGTTATGCTATAACATATTATATTACACTGAAAATGTAAATACTATTTAGAAGAATTAACCCAAATAGTGTCCATCCAATTGCTTAAACTAAAAATGACCGGCGGATATATAATATACGCATAATTTATATATTATATATGTATAATTATGTATATTCAATACATAATCTATATATGACTAGAAAAACAAATAATAAATATGACCGACTATTTGTGTAAACATCCCTATTATTTACAACTTTCAGTGTAGATTTGTTGAATTCCAAGAGCAGTACTATTTTGGCACTTATTATCAATTGTTTCCTTCCCAAGCGGAATCTTTAAACAGAAACAATAAGTTTCAAATCTCAACATGCATAACATAAGGTTCAAGCTCAAGATCTTAGTATAGTCAAACTTATTTACTACCTTTGTTTCAATTTACGTGAACATATTTCATTTTTAGTCCGTTTCAAAAAGAATGATTCATTTTCTTATTTGGAAATAATTTACCTTTATACAATGATTTACAGCCACACAAAATATATGTGTCTCATTTTACACTACAAGTTCAAAAGTCTTCTCTCTTTTCTTAAACTCCGTGTCCGATCAAATGTGTTAACGTAAAATGAAAAGGATGGAGCATTTTTTAACGAAATCAAGATTCCTTTCTAAACCGCTCAAATGTCCTTCTTTTGAGATGGACTCACCAACGATATCCTTCTCTCGAGTAGTCTATTTGAAGCAGAAATATGGGAGGAGGTTTGAAACCTTCAATATCATTTCTTATCCAATTAGAATTGCATGCCCTACCAACAATTGCGGAGCCAAAATTTTTACTTTATGAAGAGCTGAACACACGATGAGCTTTTAGGTTATGTCAAGTGGACTCAACATCTACTCTATTTACATAACAAACAATTTTGACCTTGTATATACAGTCTAATTTTACGGCAAAGAACCCATTGCACCCCTCTAACTCCACCCCGACATGTCATCATTTCGTTATTCATGATCCATCACTGGATGGCCACGATGTTGACGCATGTAGTCCATCCGGTGTTCATGATCATGGATAAATTTTGTTTCAGAACCTTAGAGTTACGGTAGCTTATTGCGATTTTGAAGTTGTCCTAAAGGCTAAAGAGTGACCTTGGAACATAGTCAACATGCTGATGAGTTGGTATGAAATAGAGATAGAGTAGACTCAACATGCTAAGAAATGTTAATGGCTTGATACTGAACTGTTGAATACCTTTACACAGTTATTCACATCACACCAGAGACAAATAGACTGCCCAGAACAACCATTCAATATCACACAGTATAATACATGAAAATCACTCTTGACATTGTTACTCAAACTTCGCGTCTGTGTATAGATTAAGACTAATATTCTGTAAACAAAATAAACTCCTTCACTATCAACACAACAAGTTGTTGCGTAAAATGAACAAAGAAAATTCACCAACGATAGCCCTCGTCTTTCTAATTTAGTTTATCAGAATGCATTTGAGGGAGGGTAGAGATCCTTACACAGGTCAACTGAATAAAGATCACAATCAGCACTTCTCCTTGCTATCACCCTCGAAAGTGGGCTTGATTTCCTATTGAATTGTAAGCTATCAGTTGAATTCCTTTGAGACAAATAATTGCTGTTTCTCTGCTTAACCTTTGCCTTAATAGACTCCGTGAGATTCATGTAACTCGGCTTCTTGCTGTTTCCTTCTTCAGAAGTTGACAAGGATGAATAAGACGACGTACTATCATCATACGGATAATACTCCGAATAAGGCTCAGAAGATGAATTGACAATTTGACAACTCATTGGTCCTCTTGCAGATATCCTGGTAGAAACATTATTTCGTCTAATATTCACTGAACTTCGCTCTGATCCAATCGCATAATCTTCATGCTTCCTAGAAGTTGGGGTCATCCCCGATGCATCGGTATGGAATTCGTCAACTAATCTACTTTCCCAAGGCTTATTCGCCATCCAACGCTCTAACCAATTTGAATCCCCGTTAGGCTTAATCTTATTTGAAGTTTCCACTTTCCTTGCTCTTGAATTAGGGCTTGGGTTTGTTCTCAGTTTCTGATATAGATAAGTTAGACAACAATGATATCCACTTATAAACCACTGTCATATAAGATGTTTTAAAAAACAAATACACTACCTGTTGTGCATATGCAATGGCCCTTTCTCTCTTTATTGCGCCGACTTGTCTCATTTTTAACTTAGACCTTACTTCATCCACTGTGCCAGGGCTATCACACCATCGACCCTGAGAAAGCCAAAGTTAGAAACTTTCATGTAACACTAATTTAATCTAATTCATTTGTGAAACTAGTCATACCTCAGCTTGCTTAATTGGATCAGCTTGGCTAGAGTTATCAGCAAGAGATCCTTTCATTGCATCTCCTTCAAGAGATGTTTGAGTGCATTGGGCTCTCATTCGAGCCTGAACTCGAACGAGAGCCTGCATGCACTTGAGGGTCATAGCAGCTTGCTTTCTCACCTGTCGTCCACGAAATATAGCTTGTAGCCTAACCACTGCTTTCAATGCCCTTAATGCACGCCTTGCCTTTCGATCAGTACAAAAAAAAACTCATTAGCTGCATAAACCATTCACCAAAGATCAAGTGGGAGGGAAAATTACAAGGATATAGCATGGGAATGTCTCTACATTGAGATCAAGAATAACATAGAACAGCAATTACGCCTCAATTCCAAGCAACTTGGTTGGTTGTATGAATCAAGTCATCAACATTAATCATGTCGCTTCATTTAAGCTCATCTTAGAACGAGCACGAAAACCATCGGGATTTAACTTTGTAACGCGTTTTAGGTCTAGTTTTTTGGTCTTATCAGTGGGAGTATTATCATTCAACAAAGAGTATGCTTTTGTCGATCAACATCCAATCAGACAGTTGCCTCCTAATTATACACTCATCTAGATGCGTTTCTAGAACTGCAACTTTTCTTGATTCTGTTTTTACGTTTCAGCAACATTTTCTCCAAAGTTGTGCTTTCCCCACACTTAATGCAAGAAATTCATTTTCTTTTCATATCTAAGTATAATAGATCCTTGTGACCAGGAGGTCACAAGGATTCAAGCCGTGGTAAAGTTCTTTCAGAAATGTATGGTAAGGTTGAGTACAATAGATCCTTGTGGTCCGGCCTTTCCCCGAAGTGCACCGGGCTGCCCTTTTTTTCATATCTAAGTATAAGAAACAGTTGGCTCCTGATTATACACTCATCTAAATATGTTCCATTTAAAATGCAACTTTTCCAGATACTGTTTCAACATTATTTTCTACAAAATGATGTTTTGTCTTCCCCCATTTTAAAGAAAAATAAATCATTTTCTTTTCATCTTCATATCTAAATAACAAACAAATATTTCTGAGGAGTTAATTGCAAAAAGGAAATTACCAAAAAACCCCGAAAGGCAGCCTGAATTCGAATAGCAGCCCATTCTTTTTTCACAACAATAAAATCTTTGTGTGGAGCTCTGACTACAGTAGCCATAGCAGCAGCCAAAGTAGTGTCGGACATGAACGAAGACTCAGACCCTTCTGAATCTCCCAAATGGCCTCCACCTTTTACACCTTTGGACGACGACATAGCTATTCCTCCAGAAGCACTCCTCCACAGCTTCCATTTTTTACTCTTAACACCACCCTTCTCCTACACAAGTATAATTAACAAAAAATCTCAAGAAAATCATAGAAACAAAGTAAAGAAATATTCAACTCAGAGATGCAAGCGATCGAGCTTACAGGATCGTTGGATTGGGTCTTTTTTGAGCTGATTAATGATTTAATCCACTTCCCTGAACCACCCATGTTTTCGTGTTCCTTGAAATACAAGGAGTACAGAACAGACAGAGAAGTAAAGAGGGAGAAAGGGGTTTAAGAAACGCTGTCTGAGAAACGTTGGGATTTGAGAATTCGAAGGGATTGTGGAGTTTTAATTACTACAGATATATGGAGGGGTTCCTGGGTTTTAAATTTTGAAATTCGAAAATGATGATAAGGAAAAAAGAGGAAAGTTGTAACGGATAGTTAGTGGAAAGTGGAACGACGTCGTAAACAGACTGACATTTCTCCTTCCCCCCTTAGTTTAAGCTGACACATACGACGAATATTAGTCGGAAAGTGAAAGGAATTTCCGGAAAAAAAGGTAGTTAAAACATGCCTTATATAAAATTTCGTGTAAAGTACGATTAATAATTGAAGAAATTCCCCGCGCCTCTGCCTCCACGGTGCAACGTGGGCAATTTGGTAATTGGCCACCTTATTTTATACGAAGATTGGACATCAAATTTAAGAAATTAAAGTATTTCTGAAGTGCTATTTTTACATCATACTCCTTTACAATTTTAAAGTCAAGAAAATGATATTTTTACATCTCTTATACATAAAAAATAGATTTCTTACGTCTAAAAGTAAATCTCTCATGTGTAAAAAAAAAATGACAGGGTCATAAAATTAAAAATAAATTTGTAAAGGATCAAAGAAATAACTGACTCGAATAACTTACACACTTTAATATCATAAAAAATATTTGTGATGATGAATGTTTTGTATGTTTCTTAGGTCATTGAGTAAAATGTAAATGTTAAGATCAAATAGTCTTCAAATAAAAAGATTATTGGTTTATTGTCCTTTTACTTAATGAAAGTATGATGCATTGACAAGGTAAGGAAATGCTATCGCCATAAGTATTCTTCTATCTTTAATTATGGGTATTGGATTGTGTTGGAATAGAATCAACTCTCATAGTACTTTTAATCAAGTTAGATTTTTTAACGCGAATCCGACTTAATTAAATACCACATGAAAATATTTTTAAAAAAGGTAAGAAAATGCTATTGAGAGCTGAAAGTAATGAAAGTTAATGACAAATATCCAAAATACATCTCCACCGGGCAATAACTTGAAAAATAGGCTTCATTTCCTTTTATATTTACCATTTTTTTATAGTTATTTTACTTTAATATAATATATGTCAATTGGGCAGCAGCTCGTATTTTGAATCAGCTGGTGTCCCTCCCTCTTTATGCCTTGCTCTATTTTCTCGTGACATCTGATCATTTATTAGAGAATTTCAAATTTCAAAGATTTCAGAATGGCATTTCGAGTTTTCATGTCACGAAATAAAGTTTGAAGTGAACTTTATTTGAATTTGCATCTTAGATTCAAATTTCCATAGACATATGCAAACAGAGGTAAAGGTGGCGTTTGGACATAATTATTACATTTTTTACTTATTTTGCTTTTATTTTATGTTTGGATTATTGTGAGAGAGCTATTTTATGTTTTGATTAATCTGTTTTATTTTTAAAACAAAACATGTTTGGAATAAAACAACAAAAATACTCCAACTGTGTTAAAAAGGGAAGCCAAAATATTTATTTTCTTAGACAATCAAAGTTACTAAATGACTGTTTACACGAAGTTGCTTGCATTTTTCTTTGCAGCAACTCTGAAATTAGGGACGGAGCTAGAAGGCGAGGTCCATTAGTGGCGACCTAATAAAAAACATTGCAGAACTTCCAAAATGTAGGTCGTTTTTGCAACTGGCGACCTATAATAAAAATTTTATTTTATGCTTTTTTTTGTTTTATAAAAAAAATTGGACTAGTCAAAAATATTTTTTATTTGCAACTACTCTGTTAATTTGATCCTTGGGCTAAGCAGCACGTGGAATGGTTTCATCAGTGGAAATTTTGATGCCACCATCTTTTGTTTCATTTGTAAAGCTTGAAATGTTTGGCTTGTCGACTGTGGCGATCCCTGGAGGGATATCATCATCTATTGCGTATTTCTGCATTAAGACAAAAAAAAAAAGATTACAGTTAGTTAATCCCTCAATTAATTTGTAGTTTGCAGATTAACTAATTTAAAATAAAATTAAGGTTTCAGCAGAATTTCAATTACTATTGACCTTAACATTGCTCAACTCAACATGGTGCTCCGTAAGAAAGCTTATTAACTCCTCAAAATGCTCTTCTGTTGGTCTGTAATGACCACTGTATGACCAAATAGCCTGTCAAGAAGCAGAAAGGACTAAGAAAGAACAAAATGATATATGTTGCAAAAACTAGCACAACAATATTGTTTTTAAAGAATTAACCTAAAAACAGCCGGCCAGCCAACCGTTTAAATTAAAAATAGTGATAAATATATTTATATAATTCATGTATAAATAGTGTATAATCTATGTATACCGTCTAAGAAAATAAATAGTGAATCTGGCAGACTAATTATATAAAGATTACTCTTTTTTTTTATTGACACCATTTTGGAAACTTCGCTCTTCTTTACATAGGATTTATTTCCTATGTCGCTGTAATTTTAAGAAAGAAAGATACCAAAAGGTCTAAAGCATATAGCAGAAATTAAACTGATTGATCATGCACCACTAAAAACTTATTACAACAAACTTTTGATAACAAACATAGACTGGTATTATGCAAAAGAGCGCACATGACTTGTTACAGTTGACAGTGATCGTAATTAAAAACCGTCCGCTGCATAAAAAATCTCGCATTCACATACGGAAAAAGGTCGCACACTTAGAGGTGTGATGTAGATAAACTATCCTAATACAAGCATGGATGAATACTTCCGCAACATCATCCTTAATAACAAATTTAGATCGTGATGCAACGTACCTCGAGCTTTCCATTAGAGACAACCAATCTTCCAGATGCAAGAGAAGCACCTCCAGCTAGAAAACTTGAGTGGTGAAAATTGCCTTTTTGCTTTTCTCCAACGTATAAGGTCCTTGAGGTGCTGAGCACAAATATCCATTGTGTACCCTCACCATTAGTGTCGACACAACCACCAGTTTTCTTGTAGATTAGCTTTCCACGTTTCAGAGTTACTTCGTATGCTTCCCTCTCTTTCTGCATATTTAAATGCACAAGTTGAACTTTATAAATCAACAATATTAGTAATAAAATTCCCATTTCCATCACAAATTCGTGACGAGTTCACATAAATTTATCAACGATAAACTTTATTTTTATAAAAATGAAAATATCTTGTTATAAATTTGCGACAAAATCTCGTAGTCCGTCCACAAATTTATGACATGTATAACTCGGTCGCAAATTTGTGTGATACACTCTCCTTCTCACCAATTTGCGATGTAATTGTCACGAATCCTTTTGTTCGTCACAAATTTAGTCAACATTAATGAATTCCATCATAATTTTGTGACCAATGTATCTGTAACAGATACAGTATGTGTTTTTCATGTGGTAATGTAATTAAGTACGTACTCAATAAAATCATGTTTAGCGCAAGGACGGAGCTAGAATGTTAGCGAAGTATTCTCATGAATGCAGTAACTTTTGCTTAGACTCGATATTTTTATGAGAAAATTCATAATATACAAATAGTTAGTTTTGAATGTAATAGTCAAAATGAATTATATATGAGTTTGATGTCAATTTTAGAATTCATCAACTTTTAATTCTTACTCGGCCTCCTATTTAGTATTATAATCAGACGAGCTAGTTGACAGTAAAGGCTTACTGGTCCAAGATACGTGATGCATTGGGACTGTAGATCACTCCTTGTACATTTCTCGGCGTTAACTTCTTTTCCTTCACCAATATCTAGCCTGTATTTTTTAAATATTGCACGAAAAAAAGAAACAAGTAGTCAGCCAGTTAATATAATTGAGCTAGTAGAAATATCAAGAGAATTGTTTTTTGGTTGTACAGTCAAATTTCTCTATAACAACTTTGTTTGTTTCGAATATTTTTGGATATTATATATAGCGAAATGCTGTTATAGAGAACATATATTATAACATAACATAACATAAAAATTGGTTCCGAAAAATCTTGACTTTTATATTGAAGTGATGTTATATAGGGATATTACGTTGTTATAGAGAGGTTTGACTGTATATATAATTAATATCAATATTATATATACCAGTAGAAGAATGGTTGTGAGCTTTCGCTATTGTACCATACATCGTAATAACGATGTAGGTTGAGACCATAGCGGTGGCGTGGATCAATCTGAATTTAATTTGCATAAAAGAAATGGGTCAAGAAAATTATTATAAGAGATGAATTTCAAAATAAGAACTCATTAATTTCACTTACAGCTTCTAACCAGTTCTTAATATATAATGTTTGAGCTTTCTCGTCCTTCAACAAGCCTTTTCCAACCTACATAATGAGAAGTAAAGGGTCGTTTGGTTACAAATAGGGCTAGAGATCAGGATTATAAAACTGGGATTATTTAATACTATCATTTTGCTATAAAATTTTTACCGATATTAATTATAACCCATAACCAAACACAAGATAAATCATAAATATTATCCCAATTTCTATTTCGAGATTATAATCTTAATCCAGGTAATCAAAGCAGAATTTAGCATTCTATTTGGAAATGAAATAGGGTGTCAACTTTAGCCTATGAAAATATTACTCGCTCAATAGCCTAGATTTAAGTAGGGTTGAGTTGGGGATTTATGCATTGGCGGGTCATTTTGGACATAACACAAATTAGTTCATATAAAAAGTTGGACTACTTTGAACTGCATATATAGTCCAAAACGACCCATAATAAAACTTATGATTAAAATTTAAAACATTAAAAATGTTTTTTCGAATTGATTTTTTTCTCATTGCAATATTTTTATTTTTGTTAAATAGAAAAAAGTCTCCATTGATTTTATTGTTTGATAATTAAATTATTGTTTTCTGAATTTGATTTGCAGTCAAAAACAAACAAATGAAAAAGATAATTTGCTTTGGTCGAATTGGGTTGACCTATTGTTTCGCTCAATTGACCTACCTATCTAATAGCCTGTTTGGCAAAATTGGAAAAATTAACTTATTTTAAGAAGTGCTCTTGAAAAAATGTATTTTGGAAAGAATCAGCTTGTGTTTGGCTAATCACTATAAAAAAATACTTTTGAACAATAATTTATGTTTTACTAAACTTTTCAAAAAGTGCTATTAAGTATCAAATTACAAATAAGAACATGCATAGATTTACTTAATAGTTAATATTTTTAGTAAATAAATCATCTCAAAATATTTTGTTATTATATGCAAGATCTAAATCTTATCATTTTATTTAAGTAAAATATAAAAATAAAATTAAAAAGTACTTTAATTTTTTTAATATTGTTCAAATATATTAAAAATTATTCAACAAATACAAAAGCATTATTCACCCCTAAAGTTACTATATATTAGAAAACTATCCTAAAAATAAGAAGAAATACTTATGCACTAATATCCCAAGTATTAGATTTAATGGTTATTTTGGTATATAATATATTTTGTTAACGATATTTTTGATAAGAAGAAAAGTCAAAACTGCTTCTGCTTCTACTTTTGGGAGGAAACTATTTTTTTCTGCTTCTCAGAAACTGCTACTATTACTTCCCAAAAGCACTTTTTTTCCTAAAAACGTTTTGCCAAACACCTTAAGTTAATAAATAAAAGTATTTTTGGAAAGAAAAAAAAAAGCACTTTTGACCGAGAAATTTGGCCAAACAGACTCTAAATAAAATACGGGGAGAGTTACGACTCAACATGTTTATTGATTTGACTCATTTTAACCCAATCAGATGTTGCGAAATACGTCGATTTGAAACTATGATTTAAAAGTCTTCTTTCCATTGCAATAAGTGAAAGAATACCTTTGAAGCCATGGTCTTAGCCCGTGCCCAGCGTGAGACCGTTGTCTCTGTCTTCCCAATGTCAAAGAAAGATACAGAGATTTGTCTAAGAGCTGCAAAATCTAATGCCTTACACCTGTATTATTTTGGGTAAAGATCACTTTTAGGCTGTGGTTGAAACTATTTACATCATGTAACTATATATATATATAGTTGATGACCTTCAAATTAGTTAGATGAAAAAATTTATATAGATACGAGAATCAACCACCACGATGACCCTGTGAAATCATACTAGTGGGGTTAGTGGAGGATATTGTATACACAGACCTTATCCCTACCCTAGGATAGAGAGACTGTTTCCGATAAACCCTCGACTCAAGAAGATGAAAAACTAATATATACGATTAAAGATTAGAAATAACCGTACTCCTCGAGGATACGTAGAGCTTCTTCTGAAATGGGCTTGTGATTTGGTTCTTCTGCTTCCATTTTCCTTTGTCTTAGTTCAATATGCATATTCTTCTTAATTGAACCCTATAGTGCAACTAAAAAAGCCTTATCAGTGCAATACTATATACTACTTGGACAAGAAAGGAGCTAGAGAGAGAGAGTTGTAATTGGAAAAATTAAAGGTCAATTTTTGTAGCTTATTGTACGTGACCTTTGAATAAGTTTGATCCTTCCATTGGGTTGCTATGAATGGAAGAATGTTAACTTTAATTTCTTCCAACTTTTATGCTATTTCCTAAACTTTTATTTTGTTTCTTTTCCTCTTTTAAGTGGGCTCTACGCATAGCAAATTTGAATTAGTAGACTATTTGCCTTGAAAATAGTAATTACAATTATATTTGATTTTGTGATTTTAAAAATATATAATTTATTTTAATACTAGTTGTTTAGGCAATAAATACTAAGTGAGAGGTAAGAAAAATGAGATAAGAGCAAAGGATAATGGAATTGTTCAAACCGAGGAGTTAAGAGACAGGGTCTCGAGCTTCGTCGAAATAAGGCCTCGAGGTCGAGTTCGAGGGATTGACAGAGGGCGGTCGATGAGGATATAACAATATTGAAGGCCTCGAAGATAGCCTCTTTATGATCAATAATGAGCAATAAATGAAGAACAATTAATGAACGCAATAAATGAAAAATAATAAATCAATGGAACAATTGTAGAGAATGTTTGAGTTAGAGAGCAGTGAATGTTCTTGTTCTTATATTAAATATCATGTGTGTTACAAAATGACAAGGGTCCCCTTTATATAAGAGGGGGAATCCCAACATGGTACATGTGTAATTAATACAAAGATAAACAACTGATACAACCATTTAATGTCACGGTACGAACTTGTACTATTTTTACGGGCTTGGTCAGCTTTAACCACATGCCTCTTGGGAACTTCCCGCTTTTCCATAATGGTCTTCGATTTACACCGCCTCGAGGTTGGGCGTGGAGAATCCTCGACATACTTCGTCGATGTCAAAACTCGAACTACTTCGAGCCTTCTGAAGATGGGCTATGGAGTGCCATAATGATCATAAAATCGGACTGTCTGATTTAGCCGTATACAGATAGTCCCCGCGTTTCTTAGAATGAAGTGATAAGAAACAGTCTTGAATTCTTGCCTCTTCGATATCCCTATTATGACGTCATCCTCATCAGAACATTAAATGACGTGACATAAAGGCTGCGCAGAGGTTGCTGTCAACCGCTATTGGTTCGACCTTTCCGCTCCAAACATGCCCAAATGGCTTCTATAAATACTTCAATCGTTTTGCCTTTGACAATTTTACAACATCTTCAAGTCTTCAAAATTTTACTAACTGTTTTATACTTTCATCCTCTTTTTGCGCTTGCTTCTTCATCTTCTTTCTTTAAAACTCAGTTACAATTATGGCAAAAACTTCCAAAATAGTACCTCAAAAGGAGGGAGCCACTTCTTCATCACGCCCGTCTAAGGGCAAATCAAAAACTCCTCCAAGCATCGAGCAATGCATTCCTGGTCCCTTTGTCATCGTCTCCGATTTCACCATCAAAAAATCCCCTTCTACACCGGGCCGATGCGAGCCCCTGTCTCGGTATATGAGTGTAGTGACCGATATAGAGAGGGTAAAACTAGACTACCGTTGGGGAGAGGCGACGCAAGTAGAAATTCCCACCGCTGAAGAAAGCATAGTCACACATAAAACTAGCTTTCTCAACGTGTACACATACCCTTTCACTTTTGTCACGACCCGAATACTAACCCAGGTCGCGATGGAGCCCAACACTGTAGTCAGGCAAGCCAACATCAATCTACAGGTGATTTTCTTTTAAATTTACCAAAACATTTCCAACACTTGGTTTAGATTTTGACATTGGGAAAAAATGAATACCTTAGGCAATCTTAAGTAGAAATAGTCATAAAAGTCATAATTTAATATTTACATCCCAAAACAATGTCTACTAATGTGTGTGCCAAGAGCTAGTGTCACAAGTCTACATGCATCTAGTAGAATAATATCAAAAGAATAAAAGCCTGTCCTACTGTCTGAGTAGGTGTGGACAGAAATGGCAAAAGAATAGCTCCAAAGTGCCGCTGGGAGTCTCCAAGAGAAGCAGCTCACCGTGGATTCTAGACCAGTATATGTATCAAGGACGAACTCCGGGCTGATACCCAGATGCACCCGCCTCAGAACCTGTACAATTAAGTACAGAGTGTAGCATGAGTACATAAACAATATGTACCCAGTAAGTATCCCGCCTAATCTTGAAGAAGTAGTGACGAGAGGTCGACGTGACACTTACTAGGGTCAGAATAATATGTTTTAAATGTAAGGCTAAGCAGGGATGGCAATCATGAATAATAATGACGACAGGAACATCAAATATCCTTTACAATTACGTTTACGTGTCAAGTTTTCTAGCATACAAATTACCTAGCTTTCATTTTTCATGGTATTTAACAGGTACCAAATCACAGAACACCCCAACATCTAACAAACACATAACATGCCGTGAACGTACGGCTAACACAACGCGAAAATAAATATGCACTGCCGAAGGGTCAAACGGCTCGAACCATAGATGCATCTATTACACCGCTCGCGAATCGAACATGTGACGCGGTTGTTATAATAGTAGGGCTACCCCGCTTGCGAATCATACATGCGACGCGGGTTCCCGTATATATACACATAATTAACAGGAAATCAAGAAATTCAGTAGAGAATATATTTACAGAGAATGTTTCAATATTATAAGTTTCAGAATGTAACCTCCTAGATGTCCGCTTAATAATTCAAGGATATTAACGACACATAAAGCATGCTTGTGAAATCCTAAACTCCCCTACATAACATAATAGTAGCTACGCACGGAATCTCGTCACTTCGTGCGTGCGTATCCCCCACAAATAAAGATATGCAATTATTTATATTCACCTATAGGGAAGATTCCCTCTTACGAGGTTAGAAAGGAGACTTACCTCGTGTCAAGCCTACTTTTCGGGTAAAAAACGCGCCCGAAACTCCAAATTCATCGCCCAAGAACTCAAAGCTAGCCAAACATCACATTAACAAGTCAATCTATTCTCAAAAGTCCCTAATTCTCCTACTTAAATGGTCATTTCAACCCAATTTGGAAAATCCTAAAATACACCCCCGGGCCCACATGCTCGGATTCCGGAAATTTTTGGAGGAAGTAATTACCCATAGCCTAAGGATCAATATTATATAGTTTTTGTATGATTCCTAACACATTTCTTGGTAATTTCCCATTTTTATCAAAAACCTAGGTTTTACTCTAAACCCATGATTTCCACTAATTTGATGTGTTAATCTACCTAAGAATTCAAGTGTTAAGCTAAATTTATAGTAGGAATTACTTACCTTACAGTAGCTAGGTCGAATACCTTCCTTGCATGCTCTCAAAATCGCCCAAAGATGAAGAAAAGTGTTCAAAAATGGTTAAGTCCCGTGTTTAAAACGAAGCTCACTGCCTACAGCCTTTTTGCACTTGCGGCTCGAGGAACGCACCTGCGGTCTCGCATCTGCGAGAAAAATCTTGCATCTGCGGAGAAGGGGAAAGGGGCTGGCTTCGCACCTGCGGAGCGGAGTCCGCACCTGAGGCTCCGCTTCTGCAGAAAGGGGTCCGCATCTGCGAAAATGGGCAGCTCCCTCAGGAGTCGCACCTGCGAGGCTGGGACCGCAGAAGCGGTCTCGCACCTGCGACTTGACCTCCGCAGGTGCGGTCGCACCAGATCTGGTGCACCAGCATTCATTTAAGGCTGGTTTTGGCCTCACTCGATGCCCGAATGGCATCTGGGCCCACCCGAGACCCCGTCCAAATATACCAACAAGTCCTAAATCATAGTAGGGACTCGCTCAAGAGCCTTCGGAACATCCGAAACTACGCTAAATATAAAAATCATACCCCAAAACCTATTGGATCAAACTTAAGAACTTTAAGTTCTTGAATTCACTTTAAATACGTCGAACCTACCTGTACTACTCGGAATGACACCAAATTTTGCAAGCAAGTCATAAATGACATAATGGAACTATTCTCAGTCTTGGAATTCCGTTTGGATCTTGATAACACAAAAACACGTTCCAAACCTTAAGTTTGAACTTAAGGAAACCTTAATTCACTATTAGGCGCCGAAACGCCCCCAGGTCTTCCAAAACCCGTTCCGAACACACCAAAGTCCGAAATCAACATACGAATCCACCAGAACCTTCGAATGTCGATTCCTGGGTCGTTTACTAAAAATGTTGATTGTAGTCAAACTTGGCCTTTAAGGCCAACCTTAGCATGGAGAGGATATGAACCCGGCAAGGGTCTCGGCAAAAACCTTCACGGTATCTCCAAGACAATACAGTTGAAACATCATGGTACAACCTTTGGGCTAGGGTATCAGCACACCGGGCAAGAATACAATGATTGGTCACCACCATGGCGTGGTCCGTACTATCCACTTGAACAACTTGTACCACACCTGAGTCAGACCTTCTAGCAGACCGACATCATAGGGGGATTAGAGGAGAAAGAAGCACTGGCCTCCTTGAAGAACTTGTTCCTAGAGGATGATGACATGGACTGTTGTGTAATTGTCGAGGAAGAGGAGGAGGAAGGCCCTACCATCCGAGTTGTGGAGAAAGAATCATTCCTCAAGAATTGGACTGTCAAACCATCTAGGAACCGATGAGTCCCGGGGTAGCAAGGCTGAACAACATTGTTTATTTTGTTGTTTTCTAAGAAAATGATTTCCAAAAACTTCTAGCGTTCCAAAAACGTTTTTTAAAATCTCTTTTATGTTTCAATGGGTCGCTATTATTATTATCATTTTCTCTCATATATTTATCTATACAACACTATTATTTCCTGTCCTGATGAACCGACAACTGTGACATGTAATGAGACAACGCAACAAAAGGATAGTGATTCAGAAGAAGAGGATGTCATACCCGAGGAAATCTTCAGGGAAGTAGAGAATTTTGAGAACAAGCCCAAGTCCAACCTGGACGAAACTAAGATAATCAACTTAGGAGATTCCAAAACTGTCAAGGAGAGCCGCATCAGCATTCACTTATCACCATCAGAAAAAGGAGAGTACACGCAGTTCCTGAAAGAGTATGAGGACATCTTTGCATGGTCATACGATGATATGACCGGGTTAAGTACATCTATTTTGGCTCACAAGGTTCCCACAAAACCAATGTGTCCACCAGTAAAGCAGAAACTCAGGAAATTCAAGCCTGATATGAGTTTGAAAACCAAAGAGGAAGTCACCAAGAAAATCAAGGCCAAGGTCCTCAGGGTAGTTGAATACCCAAATTGGTTAGCCAACATCGTGCCAGTTCCAAAGAAGGATGGGAAAGTCAGAGTCTGTGTTGATTATCGGGATCTAAACAAAGCAAGTCCCAAGGATGATTTCCCGCTACCAAACATACACATTTTGATCAACAATTGCGCCAAGAATGAACTCCAGTACTTTGTAGATTCCTTCGCCGGTTATCATCAGATTTGGATGGGCGAAGAAGACGCAAAGAAAACAGCCTTCATTACACCATGGGGGGTGTACTGTTACAGGATGATGCCATTCGGTCTAAAGAATGATGTGGCCACCTACATGAGGGCTATGACTACCATTTTTCATGACATGATACATAAGGAGATCGAGGTGTATATGGACGACGCCATCATCAAATCCAAGAAAGCCACATATCATATAGCAGATTTGAGGAAGTTCTTCGACAGATTGCAGAAATACAACCTAAAATTAAACATTGTGTGCATTCGGGGTCCCTGCTGGAAAGTTACTTGGGTTCATCGTTAGCCGCTGAGGGATAGAATTGGATCCATAAAAAGTCAAAGCCATCCAGGAGCTGCCACCGCCGAAGAGTAAGAAAGATGTAATGAGTTTTCTAGGATGGCTAAACTACATCAGCCGGTTAATAGCCAAGTCCACAGTCATATGTGAGCCAATTTTCAAGATGTTGAAGAAAGATGCTGCAACTAGTTGGACCAAGGATTGTCAAAAGGCTTTCAACAAGATCAAGGAGTACCTATCAACACCACCAGTTTTGGTCCCGCCAGATCCAGGCAGAACTTTGCTACTCTACCTCGTAGTATTAGATGGAGCCTTCGGCTGCGTTCTGGGACAGCACGACGAGACAGGGAGAAAGGAACAAGTTATCTATTACCTGAGTAAGAAATTCACTCCATATGAAGTGAGGTACTCTCTATTGGAACGTACCTATTGCGCCTTCACCTGGATAGCTCAAAAGCTGAGGCATTACTTATGTGCTTACACAACGTACCTCATGTTAAGGATGGATCCCCTAAAATATATCTTCCAATAACCTATGCCCACTAGCAAGCTGACTAAGTGGAAAATCCTGTTGAGTGAGTTTGACATTGTTTATGTAGCTCAGAAAGCAGTCAAATGAAAGACACTAGCAGATCATCTTGCTGAAAACCCTGTGGAAGGAGAATACGAATCCTTGAAAATGTATTTTCCCGATGAAGAAGTGATATTCATAGGGGAGGATATTGTTCAATCCTACGACGGTTGGAGGATGTTCTTTGACGGAGCGGCAAATTTCAAAGGAGTTGGTATTGGAGCTGTCTTGGTATCGGAAACTGGCCAACATTACTTGGTATCTGCTAAACTCAGATTTCCTGGCACCAAAAACATGGCAGAGTATGAAGCTTGCATCCTAGGACTCCATGGCCATCAACATGAATATTCGAGATTTGTTCGTAATCAGCGATTCAGATTTCCTCGTGCACTAGGTACAACGAGAATGGGCCACCAAGAATTCCAAGATACTGCCATATCTGCACCATGTGCAGGAATTCAGAAAGAGGTTCACGAAGATAGAGTTTCGGCATGTTCCTAAGGTTCAGAACGAGTTTGTCGATGCATTGGCCACTTTGTCATCAATAATAAAACATCCAGACAAGAACTTCATTGATCCTATCCCAGTAAGGATCCATAGTCAGCCGGCATATTGTGCTCATGTCGAAGAAGAAACAGATGGGAACCCTTGGTTCCATAACATCAAAAGGTATTTGGGATTGTTAAGGTGCGTCGACACGAAAGAAGCTTCCAAGTTACTAAAAGAGATACATGTTGGAACCTGCAGCCCGCATATGATTGGTTTTGTCTTGCCCAAGAAGATACTCATGGCCGGTTATTTCTGGATAACCATGGAAACAGATATCATCCGGTATGTCCAAAAATTCTACCAATGTCAAGTACATGTAGATATGATAAAAGTGCCACCAAATGAGCTCAATGCAACAAGATCACCTTGGCCATTCGCCGCCTGGGGAATGGATGTCATTGGTCCAATCGAGCCCACCACCTCAAATGGGCATCAGTTCATCTTGGTAGATATTGATTACTTCACCAAATGGGTCGAAGCAGCATCTTACAAGGCAGTGACTTAGAAAGTCGTGGAAGATTTTGTCCGCGGCCGGATTGTTTGCCGATTCGAAGTTCCAGAGTCCATCATCACTGACAATGCCGCCAATCTCAACAGAGATCTAATGAAAGCCATGTGTTAGACCTTCAAAATCAAGCACAAGAATTCCACATCCTATAGACCTCATGTGAATGGAGATGTAGAAGCCGCTAACAAAAATATCAAGAAGATACTGAGAAAGATGGTAGAAAATCACAAACAATGGCACGAGAAGCTACCATTTTCTTTACTGGGATACCATACCACAGTTCGCACATCAACCGGGGCAACTCCCTACTTACTGGTTTACGGTACTGAAGCTATTATTCTTGCCGAAGTGGAGATTCCTTCTTTGAGGATCATACAGGAAGTTGAGCTCAGCGATGAAGAATAGATAAGGAACCGTTATGAACAGCTAGCCCTCGTAGACGGAAAGAGGATGAATGCAGTATGTCATGGCCAGCTTTATCAGAACAGAATGTCCATCTTTCAACAAAAGGGTCAAGCCAAGACAGTTCACACCGCGGTAGCTAGTGTTGAAGAAGATCTTCCCGCATCAAGATGAAGCCAAAGGGAAATTCTCTCCCAACTAGCAAGGTCCTTACATGGTTCACTGAGTATTGACGGGAGGAGCCCTCATACTCGCAGAAATGGACGGATAAGTATGGCCAAAACCCATCATTTCAAATGCAGTCAAGCGATACTATGTGTAATTGTTTATGTTTCCACAAATGATGTAAATTGAACTATGCTCGACCTGATTCCCGTTTAAGAGGGGATACGTACGCTGCCCTATGGGTTCAGTCACAATTCAATAAAAATCTCTATTTCCCTCCATAATCAGAAATTGGGGCAGAATTTTGAGGAGGACCGTCAAAATTCCGAAGAAAGTTCAGCCGATCGCAACATATACAGCAGTCAGAAATGTTTGACCGTCTAACTAGGACAAAATTTTGAGGAAGACCCTCAAAATTCTACATCAAGAGAAGTCGCAATGTCTCGGATCGTGTCACAGTCATTAGTTCATCTAAACAACTTCTCAAAAAACATATTTTTTACTATGACTTTGAAAACTACGCATGCTTGCCTTTTGAAATAACTCTATTTAGCAAATGCTACCCTCAATGATTTGAACAGGATCTTCAGACCGAGCAAAGCAAGTCAAGAAAGCCGACAGAGGCACGAACCGACCTCCCCTCTCACAGAACTAACAGTTTTTATTTGAACGCAGGAATGAAGAATATACATGCTTCGAAGTCACAATCTTCATAATAACCGCGATACTGAAGTTTACTACCAGCTAAGAAAACTCTGCCATCACCAGTTATTTATTCTATTCTGCATGAGACTAAGACCTGCCTCCATATTTGCATAAGGCTAAGCTCTGTCTTCATTTGCATGGGACTAAGCCCTGTCTGGAATCTTGCATGAGACTAAGCTCTGTCTTCATTTGCATGAGGCTAAACCCTGCCTCCATATTTGCATAAGGCTAAGCTCTTCCTTCACTTGCATGGGACTAAGGATTGTCCCAAATCTTGCATGAGACTAAGCTTTATCTCCATCTACATGAGGCTAAGCCCTGCCTCCATATTTGCATAAGGCTAAGCTCTGACTTCACTTGCATGGGACTAAGCCCTGTCCCGAATCTTGCATGGACTAAGCCCCGTCCCGAATCTTGCATGGACTAAGCCCCATCCCGAATCTTTCATGAGACTAAGCTCTGTCTCCATCTGCATAAGGCTAAGCTCTGCCTTCATTTGCATGGGACCAAACCTTGTCCCGAATCTGGCATGAGACTAAGCTCTATCTCCATCTGCATAAGGCTAAGCCCTGCTTCCATATTTGCATAAGGTTAAGCTCTGCATTCATTTACATGAGGCCAAACTCTGCCTCCATATTTGCATAAGGCCAATCATTACCTTTCTATTTGTCGATGACTAAGCGATGTCTCTCCGACACTATCTATTTGCTCTTCTTTCGGGCTAAGCTCTGCCCTCAACTTCACAAGACTAAGCCTTGTCTTGTTGCTCTTAACATCTTCATCGCATCTCATGGGCTGAAATATCGCCAACTTGTCCAAAGGCGTCATAGTCTAAAGGCATCATCCTCATAGCCGGAAGACACCATGCCATGGCCTGAGGATCTCTCAAAGTTGTATATCATTATTCAAAGGCGTCATGGTTCGGAGGAACCATTTTCATGGCCCGAGAACTTCATTTCATGGCCTACGAATCCCTCACTGAACAATTCATGGTCCAGGACATCATGGTCTAAGGACGTCATCCTCAACCGTCCATGATATCAGTTGATTTCTTTCGTTGGTAAATCAAGAGGGTCCTCCTTTTCTAGATTTGTTTTTTTATCGTTCTCCTATTTGCCATCAAACTTTTTCTTATGAGAAGCATAATATGATGTCTATATTTTGTTTATGATATCAAACTATATTCTACTAAGATGGGATTTTCGTCAAAATCATGAGTGAAATTATTGAAATGCTTCCAGCTTCATTTGTCTTCATCTTAACTATGCTAACGATCATTGCACTAGCTGAAGCAGTTTTCTTTCTTCTTTTGTTTTCAAATATTCAGACAATATGCTTGTCTACAAAAAAGATTTTAACAAAAGAACAATTAGGGTGACATTTGCTTAGAAGTATTGCTTATTTTGTACTCTCTCATCTGTTTGCTTTCTTTTATTTTCTTTTAAAAAAAATATAGTTGATCATGGAAGGGAAAGGTGGTTAACACCATTGTTACCTTCAGTTATGCCTTTTTCCAAGCAAAGAATCCTTTAATTTAAGGCACTAATAATGGATTGGGAGCCTTTTAAAGCGGAATGTATATAATTTGTAAGTAATCCTTGTTTAGGGAAGGTAATATACAAAATTAGGGTAATTTTTGTATTCAAATATTGTATAGGAAGGAAAAAATTCCTATTTCCTATTACATGCCAAGCTGGGGCGGAGATAGCGTATAATTTACGGGTTCGGCCGATCCCAGTAACTTTTGCATTGATTCTATAGTTGTATTAGAAGATGTATTAAGTTTATATTAAAATATAATTGCGAACCCAGTAACTAAAACATGCTATGGGTTCAGTGTCAAGTTCAGAACCCACAAACTTCAAATCCTAGTTCCGCCTGTGCCAAGAGACCATTTATGTCAAGTGGTGTTATTTTTTCCTAATTATTCATTTTCTCACAGTATTAATATATATATATATATATATATATGATTAAAAAATAAACAAAATGGTATCGCGTAATACTGCTTCGTCAAAAGTGCATCCGCCCCTGTACACCACTCATCGGAAGAGTATCTTAAAAATTTCTAGAGAACCTACACTGAAACGAAAAAAACAACTAAGTTCTATATTCTATTATTCAAGTTTTTTAACCATCTGTTATTCGAAACTCACTTGAGTCTATGTATACGGCTAAAATCGGAGAGTCTGATTTTATGATCATTATGGCACTCCATAGCCCGTCTTCAGAAGGCTCAGAGCAGTTCGAATTTTGACATCGACGAAGTATGTCGAGGATTCTCCACGCCCGGCCTCGAGGCGGTGTAAATCTAAGACCATCATAGAAAAGCGAGAATTTCCCAAGAGGCACGTAGTTAAAGCTGACCAAGCCCGCAAAAATAGTACAAGTCCGTACCGTCATTAAATGGTTGTACCAGTCATTTATTTTTGTATTAATTACATATGTACCATGTTGGGATTCTCCCTATTATATAAAGGGGACTCTTGTCATTTTGTAACACACATGATATTCAATATAATAACAAGAACATTCCCTGCTCTCTAACTCAAACATTCTCTACAAGTGTTCCATTGATTTATTGCTTTTCATTTATTGTGTTCATTAATTGTTCTTCATTTATTGCTCATTATTGATCATAAAGAGGCTATCTTCAAGGCCTTCAATACTATTATATCCTTATCGACCTCCCTCTGTCAAGCCCTCGAACTCGACCTCGAGGCCCTATTTCGACCAAGCTCGAGACCTTGTCTCTTAACTGCTCGGTTTGCACAATTCCATTATCCTTTGCTCTTATCTAATTTTTCTTACCTCTAACTTAGAATCTATTGCCTAAGAAACTAGTATTAAAATAGATCACATATTTTTAAAACCATAAAATCAAATATAATTGTAATTACCATTTTCAAGGTAAACAGTTTGGCGCCCACCGTGGGGCTAAAAATAATAGTGATTGTTTTAGTGCTGATTTTCTAAAACACAATTTATTCTTTACACTTGTCCAAGAATCTTCAATTTCAGGTCAGAAAATGTCCAACTCAGTGAATGCACATGAAAACAACAGTCTTGAGGATCATGGAGAGAACGGCGCAGCTGCTTTAGGTGCCGATGTACCACCGCAAAACCCTGAAGGGGCACCAGTGCAAATCCCCGTTGATGAAGGCTCATGCGCTCAACACGTTGATGTAAGCTCTCATAAAGACGAAAGTGTGCGCGAAGTAGAACAACATGAAGCACAGAGAGCCCCTGCTCAAAAGAAAAGAAGTTAGTCTTCATATCATTTTGAGATGTTGCAAGCACAACAAGTGGCTATTGCTCAGCTACAAAGCCATCAGAGAACTCCAAGCACAACACCACCAGATATGGCTCCTCAAGTCGGATAGGCACCAGAAAGGTCGAGAAATAATCGGTCAGAAGTCGACCCCGCTATTATGAAGATGCTCGAGGACCTCACAAAGAGGATTGAATCAGGTAAAAAGAATATAGAAGCTAATGATAAAAAGGTGGAGACCTATAACTCGAGGGTCGATCAAATGCCGGGCGCACCCCCGATTCTGAAGGGTGTGGATTCAAAAAAGTTCGTGCAAAATCCATTCCTATCAAGTGCGTCCCCAAAGCCCATCCTGAAGAAATTCAGAATACCCGATATCCCGAAGTACAACGGGACCTCGGACCCCAATGAGCAAATTACTGCTTATACTTGTGTTGTGAAAGGGAATGACCTAAAATATGAGGAGATTCAATCCGTCTTTTTGAAAATTTTTGTAGAAACACTGTCCAAAGGGGCCATGATGTGGTATCATATCCTGCTGATGCGTGGCTAGAATTCATGGTTTAACAAGTTATATGCCTTACATTTTATGTGCGTTAATGATAAAAATACACTTTTTATGTGCATAATGGAGTCTATTTCATGTGTAGGTGAATTGGAGATGGAAGCCGAGCTAAATGGATGCAAATACGTCGAAAATACGCTCAAGAGGCAAAGAGGAGTGCACCGGGCTATAGCCGGGCGTTTGAGCCTTAAGGCCAGGCATAGCCTGGCGTTATCCAGGTACCAGAGCCCAAACGCCAGCCCTAGCCTGGCGTTATCCAGGCGCCAGGGCCCAAACGCCAGCCCTGGCCAGGCATTATCCAGGCGTTTGACCTGTAACGCCTGGCCCCTGATCCGGTCAAATCCGAGTTTTGAAGAGTTTTAAGTGTTTCCCAGTTGGCATAGAAGTCTCCTACACGTTTAGGGTTTATCCCAAACATATAAATAGACCCAAAATCACAACTTGAAGAAGGGGAAGCCATTGAAGTGAAGAAAAACTTGTGGATTACTACTCAGTGAAGCAAACATTGATTTTTATAGCTTTTATTTATTATTTTGTAGTTCAATTATGCAAGTTATTCTAGAATTGATTCTTGTGAATATGAGTAGCTAATTTCCTTAATCTAGGGTTTTGGTGGAACCCGTTGGGGGATAAACTTATTGTGATATTAATATAGTTTTGATTGGTTGATTAATCTCTATTTGTTCAATTACGTTCTTGTTGTAGTTGATTCAAGGGCCCTCAATTAGCTGTTCCTATTTATTATGTATCTACTTGAGAGAGAGTGCATATTTAGGTAGTTGTTTGAACAACATCACTCCCGGAGTATAGACGAAAGTCATAACCGAGGGTTTAGAAGTTGGATTAGAAATAACGATACTTCGGGTGCAATCTAAAGTGAACTGTAATGCAATCTAGCTAGCGTAACTTGAGAGAGTGTGTCTATTAAATTATCATAATTAATTAAGAGAGATTTATGGTAGATATAGTGTTCATGATTGATAGAGAANTAGTAAAACATCACCAATTTATATTAAAAAGTCTTGAGAGAATTGATTGAGTAAAAGTTGCATATTCTAAAGCCTTGATTGATACGTAAATTCCCTGTGGGATCGACTCTGGGCATAATACCGCGAATTATATTTGCTACGCCCGCTTCGTCTTTTATAAGACATAGTTGAGCGTGATCAATTTTTGGCGCCGTTGCCGGGGAATTAACGGTATTA
>ML409635.1:0-86533 GCA_005239525.1 Nicotiana knightiana | reverse complement strand
ACCGGGTATTTTAGCTCGGGCCGTATTTTATTCCAAAATGCCAAAGTTCGACGAAACTCATTTTATTTATTTGATTACCCTCTGACCTTCATGAATTTACTTATACCTTGTTTGAAATATCATAATACTTATAATCCCAAAATAATCTTATTCCCAAGCTTACGTCGAATAACTTACGACGAAACTTTAACGTACGAAAATGCGGGATGTAACATCATTCCCCCCTTTGGAACATTCGTCCTCGAATGTTGACTGATGCACTTATTGTTTTATAAACAATGTCTTCTGAAAACTTTAGAACTTCCCTTTCCATTTAGGCGACTGTTCTGTGAATAAATTCAAAGTCCAGGGCGTTCCCCCCTTAGCGTCCTTCTCACAACACGACTTGTAGTCGGAATCCTTCCAGTCTCGTAACTGTTGCTACCTTCCATCATGCAGCTTGTATGACTCTGACCTTGTAAGTGCGCCTATGCGACTCTTATCTCCTTTTTTTCAGCTTTTGGCCAATCTATAAGCCTCACTTTGTAAACATATACAAAGCTTGACAAGATGTCCCTCTAGGCATCTATAGGTATCCTAAAGTTCTTCGCTCGGTTCTTTGTTGAGCTTACAAATATTGTTATACCTTATTTCATAGATCTGTTTATCCATCCATATGACTTTACTTTATCAAGATAGGTCATACTATACCATAGCTCTTACTTCGATTTATAGTTGCTGAGGTCTACTACCAAATTCCGGCTTACTCTCGTTGTTTATCCTATATGCATAAGTCTAAGTCCTTTCATGTTTCCTCATTACTGTTCATCTTAAGAATGACGGCCTAGTCTCATCTCATACTTTATGACTTTTATCATTACATTATTGATTCACCTCAATATTTATCTACACTATACCACTGATAACTTGAAACCCCTTACGTAATCAGTTGGACTCATGTTGCATCGAGGAACATTTTAAGTGATTTCCATAATCGTATTTCATAGTATCTCGATGTGATTCACCTTATATGGGTATTTTAAACCCTTACAATTCATGAAATCCTCTTCAAGTCATTACTTAATCGAAGGCCCAAACATCATCCTTTATCTATCACAATTACGCCCTTATTCCACTATCAGGGCAGCATTCCATCTATTATAAATGCAACTAGTCTTAGATTCCTTTGAGTTCATTCTGGATATACTAAGCCTTCTATAACATAGAGAATCCACCAGCTCTCTTATTTTCATGAGCTTAATCCCATGAACTTATCCATTCTTGTCACCTTTTCACTCACATTTTCTTACCCTTACTCATGTCTTCCTAAAACCTTGTCACTCTACCATACTTTAGCTTGCGACCTACGCATATCTATTCATATGTTCGCAACCTTCCTTTAACTTGCTTGCACTATAGATTTCCTTATGTTATTATGGAACATCAAGTGAGACATCACATCGTCTCTAACTCTTCGTTCACTCTCTAATTAGACATTTCGATACTTATAAACCATAGGCTGAAATGTAAGCCACTGGCGATGCTGATATCATTCCTGTATACTGGATCCCTGCACTTTTAGCCTTTAATCTGCAATATGGACTATTCACCACCTTCTGCATTTGAGTATTCCTACGTTGTTCACCTTTACCTTTCTTACCTTAAACTCTTGCATCTCATCTTTTATCTTTTTCATGACCTCCCTTCCACATAGGTATATTTCACGTTCACAACTTGAAGCTCAATCATAATACTTTTACCTCTAGGGCATATGCAATTCGCTAGGAGTTTCATACTAACTTCTTATGAGGCTGGTACTTTTTCTAATTGGCTTTATTGTAGAGCCATTATAGAATATAGCTAATATACTATCTCTCTTTGTACCTCTGATTCCATGTTCTTGATCATGAAGCCTATAATTTTCTGGGTCCAATAATCAGATTCCTGATTTACTTCGTTGATGTAACTCTTTCGTTGATGTAACTCTTTACTTATATTCTGCTCTAGGGTTCATGGTATTAGTTATTTTGTTTAGCCATTCAGGGGTACTGGGGAATATGCATGATACAATCTTTTAACAATTTAATCCATCATTTATGACCTGGGCTCAATTCATTCTTTTAACGTATACCAGAATCTTCTACGACTGTATATGCTGCATGTATGAAAGTCTGAACCGTTAAGTGAGTTCATAACGTAACCAACTTTGTATCATTTCTTTTGTTCCATTTTAGCTTTCTTTCAACATAAGCTATTACTTTTCCTGGTCTTTGTTCCTCCTTGTTGCGTCCAAACTTAGCTTATCTTAGTGCCCACACATGCCAAAGTTTTCATACAGCTCATATGATCTCGAATATTACTTTTAAATTGTTTTTTTTTTTACTTCCCGTCCATTAGTCACGGTAGGTGCCACTTTCCTTTGCAGTGCTTATAATGTTGTTGTGAGACTGTTGTTACACGACCATTTCCTGTTTAGGTTGTTGTGCTTAAGTGAAAGCCTTCTGCCTTATTTCCTTAGCTAGTCTTTCGTTGTAGTACTTGGGCAGAACCCTTGACCCTCGTAAAGTTGTGGGCTTATTACAGACCTTTTTAATGTCGTTACTTGCGTATAATCATTCGTAGTTGTTTACCTCCGCGCCCTTGTGCTTGTAGGGTTACTCATGAACTAATACTTTGATTGTCTTCATGGTGGCACTTTCTTCTATTTCCGTAACACTCATAGGGTACCTTTTTAACTTCCCCAAATCCTATATGGATAATTTTCAAGGATCACGATGTCATAACTGTAAGGCTGAATTCCTAATATTTGGGTTCCCTATGTTTATTTTGCACGATCTGTTAATTCGTCTGTATTCTCTTGTCTAGCCATTGCTAGGATATTCTTGAATCAACTACTAATTGCTTATTAGCGCATTCCCGTATCAATACTCTGCGTAATATTTCTTGGGTCATTTCCTTTGTCTTAACTTGTCTCTCGCACTGGCTCCTTATTAATCAACAATATCTCGGACAGGAACCCTTACTTCCTTCCCCTGACGTCGTGTTTGCGTAATTCTATGGTGTCGTAGCATAACTGTAGGCTTTGAATAAGTGCTGTCTCATCCCTTTCTCATTTTTATCGCATTTCTGCTTTATCATTCCATATTCCCCCCTTTAAGTGAGTACCAACACTTGCCGCTACGACGACCTGCCTATAGACATTTTTTCCTCTCCATCTTTCGTCTCCTTTTGCAAGGATAATCCTTCTGTAATGACCCTTACTCTCCTTGAGGTAATCCTTCTATACCAAGGATAACAAAATTCTTCACTCGCAATGGTGTAAATTAGTGTAACTGGCACATATAGTCCCTTAAGCTTAACTTTTGCTCACATTGCTTGCTGAATGACCATTTTCTAAATTTCTCATGAATTTTCTTCTTTTATATATTCTATTAACGCCGGGGCAAAATATGAAATTCTAATGATACTGACTATTATCCAATCATTCAGTCCTTAATTCATATTTAGTTATCCAGTTCACCTGCCCAACTGATTTGTATTACTTTGGGGGTCTAAATTTTCCTTTTGCTCACGAACTTGTTTCTTGAAATGAGGATATGAATTTATGGCTTATACTCTTTTTTTGTCTCAAGGCCTGTCACTTCTTGTCTTTTCCTTTACTTGACTACAAACTCTGTAACACTGTGTTTTTTTTTATCTACCATTGTCATCCATGTATCACATCTTACTCATAATTGATTCATTTACTTTCTTCTTATTTTCCAGCTAACATTTTTATCTATCACTTTATTCTGACTCTCTACTAGGGACATGAGTCATACTAAGATGATATTTATCCTTTCGAGGATTCCAATGCCTATCTTTGTATTACTCATATCTAGCTGTAATCAGAGTGTCTCACAAGGAGATCTATTAACACTTTATCCTTCGGAAATGTCAACTAATACAAACAATTCATCCATCATATCTTCTTATACTACTTCTGTTAACCCCCATAGGGCATATCTGGAATGGGTGCGACCAATTATATATACCTCTGTTACTATTGAATATAACTCAAAAAGCTTATGTTTCTCTGCCTCAATTATAAATGATGTTAACCTTCATTAACTAGGTACCTCGTACCCTTTTTCACCTTGATCCTTTTACTTATTGAAACTTGTACTTACCTTCTTAATCTCTCGTTGTCCTTCACCATAAAGATGGATAAGCGTTCTTTCCGTAAGGCTTCTTATCAAGAAGCTTACACCTTTCAGTACACCCATGATCTGCTAAAAACCTCACATTTACTTATCGTAAGCATCATACTAAAATTCAAATCCTCTGACTCAGATTTTTCTCAACTATCTCTCTTTCCAACCTTCTTTCCGGAAAAAGGTATCGTCTTATTGTGAATAGAACAGAATTTAGAAATTTGAATTCATATAAGTGAGCTCTACCACACGATCTAGAGTAAGAAGAAAGAGTGAAAATCCTAAATGCCCTGTAGCCTCCTGCCTATAAGTGTGGTGCACGACACACCCATAAACAAGACTCTACTAGACACGGCTTGTAGACTCCCTAGGACAGAACTGCTCTGATAACACTTTTATCACGACCCAAATTGATGGGCCGCGATGGGCACCCGGTACCTTACCCAACCGAGTACCAACGTAACATATCTTTCTTATTACATCATTACATACACATGACATACGTGCCTAATAGGCTAAGATAATACTTTATAAACTCAAAACATAGGCCGGCCAGGCCGTACAATCCTTTATATACACGACATATGTCTACAAGCCTCTAATAGTACATAAATATCATTAAGGTCGGGACAGAGTCCCGCCTTACCAAACAATACGTGTCTAAATCATACTAACCAAACGAGCAACTCCGAAGCAAATGGAGCGCACCAACATCTTCCGCTAAGTTGATAGCCTACTTGGAGGGCTCTCGACCTGTTTATCAGGACCTGCGGGCATGAAACGTAGCATCCCCAGGCAAAAGGGACGTCAGTACGAATAATGTACTGAGTATGTAAGGCACATAAATAAATACATAAGAGACATGGAAGAGATATAGTATAATTGACTCGACCTGTATGTCTGGATAACTTTGTAAATAATAAATCACTTTTACCATCATGCATATGCGTATGAATGTCATTTCATGCATAGATATATGTTTCATAACATCATCAGGCTCTAAGGGCATCCCATCATATCATATCGGCCACTGTTGGTAAAATCATCATCATATACCAGCTGATCAGGTGGTGGTGCGTATATAACGCCATAACCTTTCCCATATCCCATATACATATATATACATATATATATATATACGCGTATACAATACCGTTTGAGTATACATACACATATAAGCGTATATAACACCGTTTGAATCATATTTCAGCCACTGTGGGCAACATCATCATCATATATCAGCTGATCAGGTGGTGGTGCGTATATAACGCCGTAACCTTTTCCCATATCCCATATAAATATAGTTACATATATACGCGTATATAACGCCATCTGGTCATGGGTCAATGCACATGTATGAAATGCATGAAAAGTACGTAATAATCTTAATATTACTTCCGGATAAACTTTTCCAACTGCGTATTATTTTGAGAGCCATGAACAGAAAATAATAATAATTCTCATGGGGAATCAAGAATATAGACACCCCTACTATTTCTATGAATAGAGTATTTATAGAAACTATGTATTTGCTCGTTTCTTTAGTATAATTTGGACCATGCCAAAAGAAAGAAGGGATAGCCTTAACATACCTAAGTTGATTCTCTTGACAATCCTTCCGACGCACGTCAATTGCGACAACACGTAACGACGGATCGAAGTAGGGGAATATTCGTCTGTAACATTTGGCTTCTTGATACACTCTTTAACTCCAAAGAAACGAAGAAGGAAGCTAGAAAATGGACGGGAGGAACCTTTGAATCACGTCGAAGCAGAGAGGCAAAGGAAATAGAAATTAAACCAAAGGTTCTATGCATTAAGAGATGTTGTTCCGTATGTGACCAAGATGAGCAAGACATCACTACTTGGAGATGCAATTTCATGTATAAAGGAGTTGAAGTTGAAGCTTCCAAATACAGTAAAACATATAGATAATACTTAAGAGTCTAATACAATATTTAATTCAAATGTTGCCACCTTTTCAAGGTGACTTAAGAGTCATCAATTATCACTTATTTTGCTGCCACGCTTGACACGTTGGTCTTTATCCCAAGACCTTAATTAATCCCCCACTTACTTCTTAATCAACTTATTAATTTCCCACTAATTCAATAATTAACCAATTACCCGCATAATTTAGAATTATCTCAATTACTTAAAACGCTACTCATTTTTAACACACCTATACACCTTACTATCATGGCCATGTGGTACCTTGTATGGTACTAGTCCATAAATACAGGGTATTTTAGCTCGGGCCGTATTTTATCCTAAAATACTTAACTTCGACGAAACTCATTTTTTTATTTGCTTACCCTTTCACCTTCACGAATTTACTTATCCCTTGTTTGAAATAGCATAATACTTATAATCCCAAAATAATCTTATTCCTGAGCTTACGTCGATTAACTTACGACGAAACTTTAACATACAAAAATGCGGGATGTAACACATAAACAAAATACTCAGGAAAATCATATAATGCTTACCACAAAGAACAAAAAGGACACACTGCCAGTTTCACTACTATCAAGAATGAATAAAACAACGATAGACACGGGCACCACTCAGAATCTCCCAACAGGAGCAAACACAAAATGGGGTGTAAACATGAAACTCACTCATAAATGAAACAAAAAATAAGGGAACTCGTGTCGACCAATAGAGCTATAATGAAATACAATCGGTGCCCCTATGCAATACATCAAAACATGCCTGGGTGATGATATCTGGCACAACGGCCTCTATTTTACTATATGAAACACAACAATGGGTCTGGTCTCCCCCTTTTAGGGGCCCTCTACTCACCTGAATACCTTGCTGCCACACACCTACCTGAATCCTGGAACAATCTCTCACCCTGTAACTAACATATCCACACTAAAAATCTCGATGCCGACATGGTCGTGGAAAAACACACAATACAAATCCTCTAAGACCCATGAGTACCTGAAATCCCATGCGAAGCTGGTAATGCAACTGAACAAGTTGACCCACAAAGCCTCTACCGTGTCGTACCTTGCCTCCATAATACGAGGCCTCATTGCCTTCCTGAACTCTCTTCCTGATCTCGTTTGTCCTCACGCTCCCGGTACCACATGCTCTCTAACTGGCGAACGATCCCCACTACCGGCTGATACGAGGGATCCTACTCTAACTCTCGAGCCCCGCTAAACCTAATATCATGCCCGAATATCCCAAATGACTATACAGCCTCATCTCCCAACTGAAGCAACCAAGTGAAGTGCATGTCTGGCCCATTCACTGAATCTAACGGCAGGCTCCCATAGTGACACAACGCCCTGACGCAACAGCTCAAACTCCGCGTGCCGTACATCCCGAAAGAACTGAGGTGCAACCTCCCTCAAGGCATCTCCGAAAACTGAATCCATGCTAGTGAAGCTAACTTCGTCAGGTGACCCCAACTCATATGCTGCCACCACTGATAAACCCACTACTCTGAACCTGAGATGTGATCAAAACAAATCCCGCTCATCTCCATAATACCCGAAGCGCGAAGAATATAGTGACACTCCTCTCGGAAACCCTGGGCACCATCTGCCGCCAATCCACTGGAAGATAGAAGGGTGGTACTTCCTGTACCTCTCAAGTCCAAAGTATTATTCCTCTGATGCTGCTACCCTACCCACGGCTCAACTGAAACCAGATGTCGTGCTGTCATGACTACGGGTACCTGACCAATGTGATCTCGCTGCTCTAAAGTGTAGGCTGCGGGAGTCTGAACTTCTCCCTTGATCCGTGAAGCAATTAGTGAACTAGAATCGACCCTGCCTGAGTCAATGTACCACTTATACTCAAAACTGCACTCAATTCTCCTAAAGTCCGTGGTAGCAACAGGAACCCCCAGTACCTGTCCCCCAACTAGAACTGCTGGCGACTCCTCAATGGCTGCTCTGGTAGGCATCTTAAGTGTAGCACGTACTCCCTGTTGGCCTCTGCCTATGACCATTGCGACGTTTTCTTTGGATATCATCATCAAGAACCGCATCTCATGTTCTCACCGTCGGTGAGAGAATGGAATGATAAATTCAAACTTCAAGATCAATAAACTCGCACGATAGGAATAAAGGATGTGATTTTTCCTAATAGTTCTGTAGCCTCTCGAAGATAAGTACAGACGTCTCCGTACCGATCCGCAAGACTCTACTAAACTCGCATATGACTCATAGCACCTATGAACCTAGAGCTCTAATACGAACTTGTCACGACCCAAATTTCCTCTGTTGGGTATCGTGATGGCACCTAGTCTTAGGGACTAGGTAAGCCTAACAGTTACTGTATAACAACAATAAATAAAGAAAAACTAACAGTCTTGATATAGAATCTCAACAGAATGTACAAACTCTTCCAAATCCGGTAGTACAAGCCATAAGCTCTACGAATCTTCTACAACTTTTAAGTAAAACTGTTTAGAAATAGATACAACAATGTATTAATAATACACACAAAGAGGGTGACTCCGGCGCCTGCGAACGCAGTAGCAGGTTACCTTGAGTATCTTGGGCAACCATCCACACAACTACTACAGTATATATACCTGCATCTGCACACAAAAATGTGCAGAAGTGTAGTGTGAGCACACCACAATGGTGCCGAGTAAGTATCAAGAATAACCCCGGTGGAGTAGTGACGAGGACTAGTCAAGACACCGCTGGTCAACAAGATAAATAATATGAATGTAGAAATGACCGGGCTTTACATCTATCTAAGACTTCACAGAATAATTTATAAAAATGCCAATATAATGCGGAAGGCGATTACAGAAATCAATCACGAAACAACACAAAATTACCCAGAAAGATGGATAACAAAACAAGCTAAACCGAAAGGAAATACAATACAATAGAGAACACCAATAACTTAACTCCACATCGGTTTGTTCACGTCGGGCCTTAGCCACTAAAATCCAAATACTGGTGGAAATCTTTAAAAAATAGTTCATATGAAAAACTTTTGCAAATAAAAATCATTTTAGTACAGAAGAGTTTCCTTTGAAAACATGTTTTCTCCAAAAGTAGATATAAGTATATTTAATAGAGAGAATTACGTAAAACATAGGTTCTTTCACAATACGAAACTTCTCAAAGATGCTTTCCCAATAAATGACTTCCAAATCTCATTTAAGGCAAGACTAGTGCTTTTCAGATATACCTTCGATATAAAATTCATTCAAGTATATCATTTCAAACCATTTCTTTTTCAATAACACTTTTCAATAAAATCCCTTGATCAGAATCTCCTCAAGATTTATCCACCGGAACTCAGTCCGTAACTCAGAAATTACCATGTCGTACAGTAGAAATATAAAATCTTGCCAATAAATGCAGTAAGAGATCATTAGGAATATCCAAATTTTGAACAGCTAAATAAAATGAAAAGACAAATGCACTGCATCACCCTTCGCTCTTTTACTCGCATCCTCACCAGAACAAGTGCACGACATCACCCTTCGTGCTTTTACTCGCATCCTCACCCAAACAAGTGCACGGCATCACCCTTCGTGCTTTACTCTCATTCTCACCAAAACAAGTGCACGGCATCACCCTTCGTTCTTTACTCTCATTCTCACCAAAACAAGTGCACGGCGTCACCCTTCGTGCTTTTACCTCACAATATCATGGCACGACATTATCCTTCATGCATTATCTCTCATATCATGGCACGGCATCACCCTTCGTGCTTTTACCTCACAATATAATGGCACGACATGATCCTTCGTGCATTATCTCTCATATCATGGCACGGTATCACCCTTCGTGCTTTTAAATATTTTAACATGGCACGACATCACCCTTCGTGCTTTATTACTCGCATCCTCACAATAAAGAGCATCACCCTTCATGCTTTACACTATTCCTCACCCAAACAATGTCAAGAACAACAGTTTGGAAAGGAAAAACCAACAATATGACCCATAGACCACCACATCCTGGCAAGGGAGTCAACAATACAAACAATATCATTAACAACATAACAAGTAATAAAAACCACAACATCCCGGCAAGGGAGTCAACAGTACAACAATATCATTAACAGCATAAACAGTAATAGGAACAATCACATCCCGGCAAAGAGTCAACAATACAAACCATATCATTAACAGCATAGACAGTAACAAAAACCATAACATCCCGGCAAGGGAAACAGCTATAACCAATCTCACCTAAATAGTTAACTTCACAGAATAACCCTCAGCCTAAACAAAAGTCCCAATAATAGGCAACATCAAGGAAATACCAATAACATAAATGTCTAGCAATTAGATCTAAGTGGCACTTAAGGGAATAGTCATATAAATCAGAATGTAAGACTCACGGGCATGCTTGACTCCAACGAATAGATGTTCCAACTACGACTAGTCAACTATAAGGCTAGAGGACACTATTTATAGTCAACTAGGTAAGATAGGAAAAAAATATAGCATGATGACGAAAGAAGTAGAATATTCAAGTAAGTCAAGTACAGGCAAATAGCCAATGAAGAATCCAAAAATAAGTAATTCTAATTTAAACAGGAAGGAATGAAATTATCAACCAAGGATTCAAGTGTAACAATTATAAATCATACACAAGTAATATAAGAATCTTCGAATCATAAAAGGGCAATCTAATTGCAAATAAGTACGAGTACACACTCGTCACCTCGCATACTCGGACTACAATCAGCAGGGAAGACTCAATTCTAAGGGGTAGTTCCCCCACACAAGGTTAGGCAAGATACTTACCTCAAAGACGACAACCCGTTACTCAAAAATAGACTTCTCGGGCGGAAAGAACTCCGGACGGCTTACAATCAACTAAAATAACTTCAAAATACACATAAAACATATAAGGAACTATTCCGAATAATAAAGTTTCAATCTTTACAAAATGATAAAAATCTACCCAAAAGTCAACCCCCGGGCCTGCACCTTGGAACCCGACAAATTTTATAAATTTTGGTTACCCATTCCGATATGAGTTCACCAATACTAAATTTATTCAATTCCGATAACGTTTGGTCTTTCATATCACGATTTTTCATTTTAGAAGTTTTCTTTCAAAACCCATAATTCCCTCAATCCAAAACACAAATTAAATGATAAAAACAAGAATTAATTCATGAAATATAATTAATTCTAGTGGAAGAGCACTTACCCATTTGATTTGTGTGAAAAAACCCTCAAGGAATCGCCCAAAACCGAGGTCCAAAGCTTAAAATGTAAAGAAAATGGCTAACCCTCATTTATATGAATCTGCCTAGGACATCCGCACCTGCAACCACTTAACTGCACCTGCACAATCGCAGGTGCGAAACACAAACCGCACCTGCGCCAAAGAATCGCCCCTGCGGGGGCCGCACCTGCGCCCCAAAGTTCTGCACCTACGGAGGATGCCCAGTCCGCTTATCCTGGAACCTGCGAGCTCTTTACCGCACCTGCAAAGCTCGCACCTGCGGTCCCCTATCCGCCGGTGCGACCACACCAAAACAGCAGCACCAGCTGCATCTCCAAACTTCAAGCCTTACGATAATTGTCCTAAACCATCCCGATCCCCTCGGGACCTCAAACAATTAATCCAATAGGTCACATACCAATGCATGAACTTAGTCGAACTTTTGGAACACCCATAACAACATTAAAACACTGAATAAAGTCTCGGATTCAAGCCTAGAATTTCTCAACATCAAAAATACGCCAACGATGTCAAAACCAACCCAAACCACATCTGAATGACCTGAAAGTTTGCACGCACGGCACAAATGATGCTGCGAACCTATTCCATCTTCTGGAATTCCATTTCGACCCCCACATCAAAATTTAACCTATCAAGGTAAAGATCCATACTCTCTCTTATGTGAATACGTAACTTTTTTCGACTATGATGTATGAAAAAGTGGGGCATGATCTACTCAGTAATTTTATTTATTAAATGAGTGACTCTACCATAATCGTTTGGGAGACAAAAGCATGCATTTTTACACATAAGTATAAACTATTAAGTGATCGGTTAATTTTATCCCTTCCACGACCTTGAAAATCAAAAATTTGTATAGTTAGTATTTTAAATATACTTATATGTATCTACTATTTATTTATAGCAAGCAAACAATTTAATGAACGAGCAAATTTATTTTGCTAGGACCTAAGTAATATTGTTCTCCCAAAATTAATTTCAAATCAAGTGCAGGCATTTGTCACAAAATTTCTTGTAGGGGACGCATAAAAGAATTTCAAAAGCGATCATCCAACTTTGGTTGCTTTTTGGCTAAATAGAGGATATTTATATATGTAACGACTAAACTAGAAAATACATTATAAAGTACTAACAGTGTCGTGTAAGCCCCTCATTAGTGTGATGTTTTGAGATAAAATATCAATATTACATGTAAAAAATTTCCTAACAAATTCAGTTCCTAAGATGTCTGCCCAAAATACATCATTTGCAAACATCGGAGGATTTGCTAGTAAGTTGGATCTTCCCAAAAAACATTGTTTTGCTGACTCTTTTGCTATAGCATCTGCCACCTTATTCTGCTCCCTGTACGTGTACTTCACCACGACCCTATCCTTCCTTTGTATTAACAACCCGTATTCACAAATCAGGGGATCATATGTTAAGTTACATGTGAGTAGCATTTGGATTATTTTTGCCGAGTCTGTGTTGATGTCCAAAGAGATCCATCCATTTTTCTCAGCTAGTTGTAGCCCTTTTAGGAGAGCATTCAGTTCAGCCATGGTGTTGATTGTATATGGTATATTCTCCATATACCTCATAATCCAATCCCCGTTATAATTCCTGAATACTCAACTTATTCCTCCTATGCCTAGGTTACCCCTAGCGGTCCCATCTGTATTCAGCTTATAGTACCCTCTCCTGGGGGCTCCCATTTCACAATGGTTTTGAAAGGCTTCTTGATGGTTACATTTCTTCACCACCGTAAAGTATTCAGTTGTTGATAAGGTTGTGATTTTTGCAAAGCTAGATGTGCCAGAAACATAAATGAAGTATATTCTTCCAAGGAATGTTTTCATTAAAGTGTGTATTTTCTGTTGCCTACTATCGTTCGAAGCCTTGGATAGCAACTCCTGCCATAATTGAGCTGAATTAATGCATTCAAAGAAGATGTGGTCGCTTGTTTCTTCAACACATTGGCAGAAGCAACATTGTGGGTTACAGTTAACCCCAATTCTATGAAGCTGGACTCTTGTAGGTAACCTATTTTGAGCAAGAAGCCAGATGATGTTCTTGACTTTGTTAGGAGCTTTTAATTTCCAGATCCAATTAAAATACCCTTCCTCCTCATTTCAAAAGTTCTTCTTGTTTTTGCTAAGGAATGTGTAGGCGGAGCTGTTGGTGAAAGACCCACTAGAAGTCAATCCCCAGATTAGCTTATCTTCCTTAGTAGGGTTTAGAGGAATGAAGACATAATTGATTATGTTAGTGATACTCGTGGCCATATCCATATAGATGGAAGAGAGGTCCCAGTTTTCTAAGTTGTAGACAATGTCTACTTTGACAGTTATTTTGTTTGGGGTAAGGAGGCCCTCTAACATATCCCTAATGGTTGGCTGATTAGGGATCTAAGAATTATTCAGGAGGCTTACCTTGTTGCCCTTGTGAACCACCCATCTGCTATCCTTTCTGCATGTATCCCAACCCTTAAGGATGCATAACCATGTAGGATATTTATGAGTTTTTGGGTATGGTTCCAATTAAAGTTCTTTGAAACAAGAACTCTTGCCCATAAGCTTGAGGTTTTGGCATAGATCCTCTAGGTTAGATTAGGATGGGCCGCTTTGTTTTTCAATTCTGCTTTTTAGAGCCCTATCCCTTTATTGGCCTTCTTCTTGCTAACCCTGTCTCAATTAACCAGGTGCATTTTTTTCCTATTTGGGGTAGTGCCCCAAATGAAATTCCTCTGAATTTTATCAATTTGCTTGGTAATTTTAGTGGAAAAATTGATGTATTGCATGACATGGTTAGGGATACTATTAAGGGATGATTTAGCCAAAATGGTTTTACCAGTCATGTTGAGACAATTTATTTTCCAGCGAGCCAGCTTGGATTGCATATTGTCTTTTATGAACTGAAAGTCAAGCTAATGGATCTCTTATGGAACATAGGAAAACTAAGGTATTTCCCAAAGTAGGTGGTAGCTTGGATTTATAGTGCATTAGTGAGACATTCCATGGTGTTATGGGTATATTAAAGGAGAAGAGTACTCTGGACTTAGTGAGGTTGATTTTTTGTCCAGAGTTCTCACTGAAGTGCTGCATGATAGAATATATGGTGGTGCAGTTCCTGTTGTTTGCCTTGGGAAACAAAGTAAGTTTATCAGCAAAGAAAAGGTGGGAGATTTTTGAGCTAGGCCTGCTAATACTTATAGGTTGCCTTTGGTTGTCCAGCACTGCCTGGTCAATTGAGCTGGAGAGTTTTTCCATATATAGGATGAAAAGGTAAGGGGTATATGGGGTCCTATTGTTTGATGCCTCTTGAGGGCTTGAATGCTTCAGTTTTACCTCCATTTACTAAGATTGAGATGCCGGAAGAGCTGATGTAAGACATAATTAACTTGGTCAGCCTAGGGGAAAGTTGAAGGCATGGAGGGTGACCTTAATGAAGGACCATTCTAGAATGTCAAAGGCTTTTTCTAGGTCTATTTTGAGGATCATGTGAGCCTGTTTCCCTTTCATTTTCCTGAAGTGTGTAATGTACTCTTGCAAAATGATATCATTTTCAGAAGCTCTCCTATTTGAAAAGAATCTAGCCTGGCTAGGGCCAATTATGTTAGGAAACATTGGCTTGATTCTGTTTACAATGATGTTAGTGATGGACTTGTAAATTGTGTTACAAAGTCCAATTGGTCAGAAGTGTTTGACCATGGAAGCGTGGGGCACTTTGGAATGAGACAAAGCAGAGTTTGATTCATGGTCTCATCCATGGAATTAGTAGTGAAGCATTGCTTGCAGAAGTCAGTTACTGAGTTACCTATAATGCTCCAGTACTTCTGGTAGAAGAAGGGATGGAGGTCATCAGGTGTAGTAGCCTTGAAGGGATTGAAGGAGAATATGACCATTTTTATTTTTCCTATTTCAAGGGGCATATCCAGTCTATCCCTTTGAGAGTCGAATAGGGTATGGGTCATGGTCAGATGGTTGGTGGTGGAGATGGGAGCTTGTGAGTGTGATGAGGTATAGAGGTTTTTGAAGAAGGACAATATGTTTGTCTTGATGTCTCCTTCATCATTGAGCCAATTTCCGCTCTCTTCTTTGAGGGAGAGGATCCTAATTCTTCTTCTATTGAGAGTGGAAGTGTGGAAAAATCTAGTGTTGGCATCCCCATCATTAAGCCAATTAATCCTAGATTTGAGCTTCCAGAAACCCTCCTCATTTTTAGGATGGAATCTAGCTCATTTAAGAGGTTGTTTTCTAGGTTTAACAAGTAGCTGGTGAACTGGTAATTAGGGGATTTTTGGAATCCTGAAATTCTGGCTAAGATTCTTTTTTTTTATTATGGAATATTGCCAAAAGTATTTATGTTCCACTGGGTCACAATCCTTTTAAAAGACTCAGTTGATTGGATTAGGGTGGAATTGGGGGGGGGGGGGAGAAAGCCTCATTGATGATACTGGGAAAGGTTGGGTAGCTAGTCCACATTGATTCAGACCTAAAAGGTCTGGTGGCATTATTGAATGAATCCCCTTTTAGTACTACTTGGATGCGGCAATAATCAGGGCGGCTCCTAGGAAGATGTATCACAATATCCTCAAGGTACTGGGAAGTCCAACTCTCAATGGCAAAACACCTATCTATTCTTTCAAGAATCAGACAAGTCCTATTCTTGTATCTTTTATTTGTCCAAGTAAATTTACTACCTTTGTAGCCTAAGTCTAATAATTTTAATTAATTAAATAATTTTTATGCACAAGTGATCTTTTGTTATTTATTAATTATTTTTTATAAATTATTTATTTGTTACAATGGGTATTTAAAATCTAGCCCCTAAAATCCCCATTTCCGGATTTAACCCAACAGCCTTACTAGCCCCATACCCCCAGTCCAAGAACTATTATCCCAATCACCATACCCATTTAAAACACCCGACCCAGGACCCTTCTAATCGTGACCGTTGATCTCTAAAGACCAAAGGTCCATATCTAATTCCCCCTTCTTAACTATACCAAACCCCAATCCTAACTCATTTACCTCTTCACCCACCGCCCTTAAACTCTTACACTCCCCTTCTCTCTATGTCAAACCCTAGCGCCATCACTACTCAATCCTCTCCGATTCCGGCTCAAACATGGAATCAATCCATGATTTGCTTACATATTTTGTAATATTCTGCCCTTATACGCATGTTGTTGACATCACTTGGTTCTTGCCCTATTTTTGGCAAGAACTACCTCAATAATGGGTAGATTCACCCTGATTTTATGAAGATATGGATGATCTTCCGTCTCTATACATGTTATGTTGAACGATCCTTGTATTTTTGGCCCGATTCAAGGCATAAGTCTCAACTAGGGTTTGAGATATTTCCTTATTCTTTACTGATTTCTGATTGATACTCTTTCCTTTCTCATATTTGACTGATATTTTTCTTATTTCTATTTAATCTACTGTGTTTGTTTATTTTTTACTTTATTTCGCCCTAAATCTTATTTTAATCGATCCTTGTATGATATTTTCCTTATTCTCTATTGTATCCCCTAATTTTAAGTGTTACTTGTATGATTACATTCTCGATCTGTTATTTTATTGAACTCCCTTGTTTATGTATTGTTTTCCCTAAAAATTATACTCTAATTGATTATGTGTTTAATACTTACCATGTTTCCTGTTTATACTATAACACTATATAAACCCCTCCCCTCTCCCTTCTTAGATAGACTCGAATCATTATATTCTCACTAAAGAACTTAGGGCTTGGTTCTGTATTCTCTTTTCCCTCTCTCATTTATTTCTGGTCTTGGCCAGCTGAAAGCCAAGGCCAAATAATTCTGGGCTCTCAACTACTGTGGTGTATTTCTTGTTTTCTTGCCTAACTGGTGAGTGACTATCCCTTTGTCATTTTACTTCTATGAACTGTTTAAGAACCAACATGTTTAAAGTCCATCATGAGCATGGCTCTGCCAGTTTCATGTTTATGTGATTTCCTTTAGTTCTATAATTAACGTTATTAGTTCTGACACTATTTATATTGAATAACATGAATCCTCTTAGAGATTAGCTTATTTTCTTTTAATTTGTTTCATATATGTTGTTTTGCTAGTTCTGAACTTGTTCTAAACTTAGCATCTTTAGGTTAATACTACTATGTTCATCAACTAATCAGTCAGGAATCTTTACAAACTTGTATTATTATGTCTTGGCTGTATTAAGTCTCTTTTCTGTCATTCATGTCCTTTGATAACTTTTCTGGTGGTGTGTCTTGCATTCCTTGGATTCCACATGATTACTTGACTTTTGCCTTAATACCATGTCTCAATGTTTTCCTGTGATTAGATAAAGTTGTCCTAAATGTTAGCATGTATACTTAGCTTAATTAGGCCTTTCAGATATTAAATTATTAAAAATGTATAGTTGAGCATGAACAACTTTGCAAATCATTCCAATTTGTCTACATATTATGTGTTTCAAACTCTGTGATGATGGCTTTTCTAAACTCAAACCTGTCATTTACCATTGTCTCTTTTTGTATAATGTTTTCTCAAACTCCTATTCTTAGATCCCTAGGTTCTATCCTTAACCTCCTAAGTGTGAGTACTGCTCGGGGTCCATGTGAGACCCTTGTGAACTCTGACACAGTGGGTTTTGTTCGTAATCTCTTTTGAATTTTTTCTGAGCATTTGGTTCTCTAGTGTGAGCATTGCCTTGGGTCCATTGAGGCCCTTGGGAAATTTGACATGCTTGAAACCTGGTTCCAATGTACTATGAATCCCTATGTTGTGTTGTTGTTACAGTGGAAGGCCGGGTTCCTGGGTTTATTTTGGGCTATGAAGGCTCCCTATAGTGTAACATTTACCATTATGTGATTCATTTGATATTCTGGTTTGTAATAACTCTATAATAACACATTTGGGGGATATTTAGTGAGGCTGGGGGGTTTTACCTATATCTTTTGTTAAAACTGGGTAGAAATCATGCCTATAGGATTTAATTAAGTTGATCAAACTATGTGAATACTATGTTGTGTTTAGAAATCCTGACTATAGGACATTCATGATCATTTTGATTATGTGGGTTTTACATTTGCATTAGAGATCCTGCTTATAGGAGTTTCATGATCATTTTGATTCTGTGGCTTTTACATTTTCATACTAAAGATCCTTCTTATAGAACTTTCGTTTAACTCTGTACATTAGAAATCATGTCCATAGGATCTATGCATGTTTTCAACAAATGTGCATTAGCAATCATGCCTATAGGACTTTGTTGTGTGAGATAAATATCTTTCCTGGCAATCTGTTTAAATTCTGCCTTTATACGGTTAATAGATATCATGCCTATAGGACTAAAATCAGTTTCAAACTTACAAATCCTGCCTATAGGATTTAAAATAATCCTGCAATAGATATCATGCCTATAGGACTAAAATCAGCATTTAGAAATCATGCCTATAGGGTTCAAATCAATTCAGCATTTAGAAAACATATCTATAAGGTTCAATCAATTCAGCAATTAGAAAGCATGTCTATAGGATTGAAAAGGAGTAAAACTTATCACTATAGATTACAATACCTGCTACACCTAGAAATCCTGTCTATAGGCATGTAATTAATAAGCTCGTAGAAATACTGCCTATAGGATCCTGCTGGTTGATTCTAAATCCACTCGCTAATCATTAATGTATAAATAGTGGAATCCGGAGGGGGAAAGGGTCTAACCTTATTTGTTTTGCAGAAATGAGGCACAAAGTCCCTAAGTTTGGCATGGTCCGTAACATACCACCATTTTTGCTATATTGTTGGGAAGACCTTGCTTCAAGCGATAAAAACGATGTGAAAAAGAGTCCTTGGAAACCTACCTTACTTATTAGATATCCAACCAAACAACATGTTGATTGAAGTTGCCACTATGTTCTGGGATGGAGAAAGGGCCGTGTTCCGTTTTGGTAACATAGAAATGACCCCTCTTTTGGATCAAATAGGAGGATTTGTTGGATTACCTTGGGACAGTCCTGGTTTATTGGTGCTGGAAAATCGCACTCCCAGAGGGTGTCTGAAAATGATGGGGTTAATAAAGAATGACGGTCTGGTGTGTCTGAAGAAGTCCTATATACACTTCGACTTCCTTTATGAACGATACGGTCACAACAAATCCTACTTTATCTTTCATGACGAGTTCTCCATCACTTCCTTGGGTTGGATTCATCACAGGGCTTTCGTGTTTATCATCTGCTTTTTGGGTATGATAGTGTTTCCAAGAAAAATGGATAGAATTCACACCAGACTGGCCATGGTAACCAAAGCCTTAATGGAGGGAATCGAGGGACAAGCATATACTATTGTCGCTATGATTATAGCAGAGATATATCGGGCCTTGGATCGCTGCCAGAAGGGGTTCAAACACTTTGAGGGTTGTAATCTTCTACTACAAATTTGGTTGCTAGAAAATTTCCAGAAAGGTCAATACCGCGAAGAGTTTCCACGAAGACCGTAGAACGATCACATAGCCTTTCTTCCCCCCCAGGAGAATGACCTTCATCCCAGACAGGTTTTCTCAACCAGAGAATGCTACAGAATGGGTGCAGTTTTTCGGCAACTTGACTGAGGACTAGGTTCATTGGATATTTGAGTGGTTCCCCACCAATGATTTCATCATCCGATCTAGGGATGCTCCACACTTGGTGTTGATCGGCTTAAGGGGTATACACCCCTATGTTCCTATAAGGGTCATGAGACAAGCTGGAAGAAAACAGATTATACCACGAGTCTCCAAAATCAGTCATTACAGGTGGATTTCCAAGATGATGACATCCCATATAAATGTGAAGCTCAACATGTGTGGCACTTGAAGATTATTGTGGTAAGGGACACCATCGAGCCGGATCAATATCACGCATCGCATGTTTACTTTTACCCTTCGTTGTTAGAGGACTGCATGGCTACTAGGCCGAATGAAAGGTTGGAATATCTGGAGCAGGGTCTGATGGAGATGGAAGGGAAGATGAGGAAATGAGTCGTAGACTGCCAGAATGCTGAAGGTATCGAATGAGGGCATCTAGCAAGGGCATACCTGCTGTTGGACATGCGCGACTTGGGGAACCTGATCAATGGAGCCAAGAGAACCAAGCCTGGAGAAGGTCCTTCTGGGACCAAGTAGATTAGGTTTATTTTTTCTTTCTTTTCGAATGTAATAAGGCCAAGTGCTATTAGTGACTTATCTTATTTAGTGTCGTTATAGATTCGTCTTACTTATTACATTAATAAAATGAGGTAATTATTAGCATTAAATTTCTCCAAATATACTTGTCGCTAGGCCTACCTCGGGCATAACGAGGAATTGGGATGCAAATTTACATTCCCGCAATATTTGTTTAAGTACTGCAAACGTTTTTCAGAACTCTCACTGACTTGGTCACTTTTTGTTTTTCTTTCTTTTTGATTATTCCCATTCCCCAAGATTGGTTCGCGCATACTAACGTCATCATCATATCACACCAGATCCAGAGGCCCTCCACCTCCTCCTCCTCCAAGTGCATCAAAAGGCAAAGGGAAAGCTAAGATGGATAATATGAGTGGAGACAACATCGCACATGCTGAGAATGCGGAAACTTCTGATGGTCGGAGTACTCCGGCACCAAATGACTTGGTCTTGCGGCTTGAAAAGAAAATACTTGAACTACAAGGTGATCTTGAGCAGGTCCATAACCTGGCAAACCTCTCCCTCACGCTAAATGTCCCGGATATCAACCATCCGAATACCAAAAACCCAATACCACCCAACCAACGCCCACAGAATCCTCCGGCACCCCACCAATGTACAACCACTCCTCAAAATCCTTTACCCATACCTACACCTCCTCAACATCAGAATCTCCCGACTCAATGTCCGCAAACCACTTATTACACTCCTCAGAATATCCCTCAGCCTATCCTCGATCCCCAAAATTCAGCCAATGATCACCACTACACCCAAACTCCTGGAATTCACCAAAACAACCCCATATACGTGGAAACCTTACCCAACTCTACCCAACCAATATCATATACACCAGAATCCACTAAGAAGGACCTGCTTATTAAAAAATGGCAGAAGAGCTCAAGAATCTCACAAGCCGAGTCTAGGGTATTGAATGAGGCAAAGGAATCGAAGGTCTAAATTACTACGATATGTGCATTCAACCAGATGTGGAACTACCAGAGGATTACAAACCTCCTAAGTTCGAAATGTTTGATGGAGCGGGTGAACCAAAGGTTCATTTGAGAAACTATTGCAACAAACTCGTAGGTATTGGAAAAGACGAAAAGATTTGCATGAAGATGTTCATGAGAAGCCTTACTGGAGACGCTCTATCTTGGTACATAAGTCAAAATCCCAAGAAATGGGCTAATTGGGTAAGCATGGCGTCGGACTTCATGGATAGGTTTAGATTCAACATGGAAAATGCACCGGATATCCTCTATATCAAGAATCTCAAGAAGAAGCCACTGAGACTTTCCATGATTATGCTACTCGGTGGAGGTCGGAAGCAGCAAAGGTCAGGCCGACATTAGATGAAGAGCAGATGAACAAGTTCTTTGTCAGGGATCAGGGTTCATAATATTATGAAAGGTTCATGGTAATCAAGAATCACAAGTTCTCTGATATCATCAAGCTCGAAGAAAGGAACGAGGAAGGTATCAAAAGTTGAATGGTGAAAAATTTTGAGCCACTGCAAGCCACAAACAAAGCACTACAATCAGGTGGCATATCAAAGAAGAAAGAAGTGGGGACAGTAATGGTCGCCGAGGGTCCAAAATCTCCATTTGTATACCAGACACCTCCGCCCAGATACCAGCCTTCACCTCCAAGATATCCTCAACCCACTACCTCCTACCATCCCTATAATACCCAACCAGCCTATTATCATTCACCTCCAGCTCGTCCAAACTATCAAAAACCCAAGCCCAATTTATGATCGCAAACCACCCAAACAATACACCTCTATTGATGAACCCATCGACTAGTTGTATGAAAGATTAAAAGTTGTTGGATATGTCACCCCTATTCTCGCAGTGGCTATGGAAAACTCATCTTAATGGGTCAACCCGAACAAGACATGTGCGTACCATTCCGGTATGAAGGGACACTATTGATGAATGTCGCACCTTGAAATATAAGATCCAAATACTGATTGATACCAAGGTCATATAAGCAAAAGAAACCACACCCAATGTACGCAACAACCAATTCCCAGATCATACGGGTGAAGGATTCAATGTAATAGAAACTGATGAAGAGTGGGATCTCGAGGGATCAACCGGACTTATTCGGGAGGATGATCCTAAGAAGACGACAGTCACACTCAATCCCATTGTGGTATAGGTACAGCCTCCAGTCAAAGATGACGTAACCGCATCGGCTGCCTTTGAAGTAGAAGTGACACCACCTACAACTACACCTGATCTATTTGAGGTAGAAGTATCCGCACCTTTCACTGTGACGGTGACATCCACATCGCCCTTTAGTTCTAACGTTGTACCTTGGGATTATGTTGCCGAGGCTAGGAGAAAGAGTAAAGCAAATATGGAAGAGTCCGATGCTGCACAAGGGATGACCAGAACGGGCAGAATTTACACACCTGAGCATTTGGGAGAGATCAATAAGCAAGCTTCTAACAAACAACCCGTGATTGAAACTGTTCCGGACGACCTTTGGAGAAAAGTACAAGAAAAGGAGTATTTTGTTCTTGATCATCTGAATAATACTCCCGCCCAAATATCTATCTTCTCGTTGCTCAAATTACTGAAGCACACATGAATGCTATGATGAAGGTACTGAATGAAGCATATGTGTCCAACATTACTAGCAGAGAAATGGCCAATATGTCGGGACAAGTGTTGGAAAGTCATAAGATCACCTTCAACAAAGACGAATTTCCACCTGAAGGATTAAGCCACAGTAGGGCACTGCACAGTATAGTGCAATGTGAAGATAAGTTCATTGCTAGAGTTCTGATAGACGGAGGGTCCAGCCTCAACAACTGTCCGCTGACAACTCTGAAAAGGTTGGTCAAGGGCCTACATGAAATACGAGCAGAATCTATGAATGTGAAAGCATTGGATGTGTTACAAAGAGCCACGATTAGAGAAAACAACCTATGCTTGCAAATGGGTTCTACCTGGTTCGATGTTGAATTCCAGGTACTAGACATATCCGCCTCCTACAATTTGCTGTTGGGACGGCCTTGGATACATGCCGCTGGAGCTGTCACATCTACTTTGCACCAAGCCGTAAAATTTGAATGGAACCATCAAGAAGTGATCATCCATGGAGATGGGAGAAACCCCATTTACCCCAATCATATTGTTCTGATGGTAGAAAATAGAAGGAAGTTATGTGGAGAAACCTACAATCGCATCGAGCGTGTCAACATGATTGAGAAGGATAAATGGTGGAGTACCAAAATCGAAAGCATACTGGCATGGACAGGGTATGAACCTGGTAAGGGGCTTGGTAAAAAGCTTCAATGTACCTCCAAACCAGTACAACTGAAACGCCATGGCACAACCTTTGGGCTCTGATATTAGTATACGTGGATCAGACCTGTGCCGCACCTGAATCAGACCTATCCATTTACTCTAAAGCAACATGTGCCGCACTTGAATCAGAACATCCATTAGGCCGATACAATATGGGGATTAGAGGAAGAAGAAGCCCTGGCAGCATTGAGGAATTTGTTCTTGGAAGACAATGATATGGATTGTTGTGTAATAGTTGAGGAGGAGGAGGAAGACGGCCTCACTGTCCAGACAGTGGAGAAGGGAGCATCTCTCAAGAATTGGACCGCTAAACCATCAAGGGCCCGACGAGTCTCGAGGTAGCAAAGCTGATAGCATTGTTTACTTATGAAAATGATTTCCTCTTTTGCATTTTATTTTAAATAATATTTTCAGTGTCCGTTTCGAAAAAAATTATTTGAAATCATTTTGTTTGACATTCTAAATGGCTTGATGTTTTATGTTACTATTTTTCTTTCATATCTTTATCCCTACAACATTACTATTTCCTATCTTAAAGAACAAACGACTGTGACATGTAATGAAATAACGCAACAGAAGGATAGTGATTCAGAAGAAATAGAAAAAGAGGATGTAATACCTGAGGAAATTATTAGAGAAGTGGAGAACTTTTAGAACAAGCCCAAGTCCAACCTGGACGAGACCGAGATAGTCAACTTGGGAGACTCCTAAACCGTCAAAGAAACCAGCATAAGCATCCATTTGCCACTGTTAGAGAAGGAAGAATACACTCGGTTCCTGAAAGAATATGAGGAAATATTTGCATGGTCATTCGATGATATGACATGTTTGAGCACATCCATAGTGGCTTACAAGTTACCTACAAATCCAATGTGTCTACCAGCGAAGTAGAAACTCAGGAAATTCAAGCCAGACATGAGCTTGAAAATCAAGGAAGAATTTACCAAGCAGATCAAAGCCAAGGTTCTCAGGGTAGTTGAATACCCAACTTGGCTGGCCAACATTTAACATGTTCCAAAGAAAGATGAGAAAGTCAGAGTCTGTGTTGATTATCGGGATCTAGCAGAGCAAGTCCCAAGGATGATTTCCCGCTACCAAATATACACATTCTGATCAACAATTGTGCCAAGCATGAACTCTAGTCCTTTGTAGATTACTTCGCGAGTTACCATCAGATTTGGATGGACGAAGAAAACGCATAGAAAACAGCCTTCATTACACCATGGGGAGTGTATTATTACAAAATGATGTCATTCGGTCTGAAGAATGCTGGGGCCACCTACATGAGGGCTATGCCAATGATCATCCATGATATGATACATAAAAAATAGAGGTATATGTTGATGATGTCATCATCAAATCCAAGAGGGCTACAGATCACATAGCAGATTTGAGGAAATTCTTTGACCGGCTGCGGAGGTACAATCTAAAGTTAAATCCCGCAAAGTGTGCATTCGGGGTTCCTACTGAAGGATGTGACGAGTTTCTTGGGATGCCTTAACTACATCAGCCATTTCATAGCACAGTCCATAGTAATATGTGAGCCTATTTTCAAGATGTTGAAGAAAGATGCCGAAACTAATTGGACCGGGGATAGTCAAAAGGCTTTTGACAATATCAAAGAGTATCTGTCCACACCGGCCGTCTTAGTCCCGCCAGAGCCTGGTAGACCACTACTACTCTACCTTGCAGTGTTAGATAGTGCTTTCGGTTGTGTTCTGGGACAGCATGACAAGACAAGAAGAAAGGAGCAGGCCATATATTATTTGAGTAAGAATTTCACTCCATATGAAGCACGGTACTCTCTACTAGAATGCACTTTCTACACTCTAACCTGGATAGCTTAGAAGCTAAGGCATTACTTATGTTCCTATACTTATCTCATATCTAAGAAGGATCCCCTGAAGTACATCTTTTTGAAACCCATGCCTACTGGGAAGCTGGCCAAGTGGAAAATCTTGCTGAGTGAGTTCGACATCATCTATGTAACTCAAAAGGAAGTCAAGGGATAGGTATTAGCAGATCATCTTGCTGAAAATCCTATAGAAGGAGAATACAAATCCCTAAAAACGTATTTTCGTGATAAGGAGATATCGTTTGTTGGAGAAGATATTGTTAAAGCCTACGACGGTTGGAGAATATTTTTCGAAGGAGCTGCAAATTTCAAAGAAGTAGGCATCAGAGTTGTCGTGGTATCGGAAACTAGTCAGCATTATTCGGTGTCTGCAAAACTCAGATTCCCATGCACTAACAACATGGCGGAATATGAAGCTTGCATATTGGGGCTCAACCTGGCTGTTAATATGAATATTCAGGAACTGCTGGTGATCGACGATTCAGACCTGCTGGTACATCAAGTGCAAGGAGAATGGGCTACCAGGAATTCCAAAATACTACCATATTTTCATCATGTACAAGAAATGAAGAAGAGGTTCACAAAGATAGAATTTCGGCATGTCCCCATAATTCATAATGAATTCATAGACGCATTGGCCACCTTGTCATCAAGGATAGAACATCCAGACAAGAATTTCATCGATCCCATTCCGGTGAAGATCCATAATCAGCCGGCATACAGCAAAGCTCACAACAATATAACAACCCAAGTAATTATAGAAGACAGCAAAGAACATGAAACAATTAAAAACATAAAGCAATTAGATTGGAAACGGGGAGGGGATCATGTAAATAGACAATTTGGTGGTGCATAGATACTCATCACCTCACCTATACACCACTCACATGCAATTTCACATAACAATTTAGTTGGGGATTCATATTCCCTCAAGTCAATGTTAAACCAAGCACTTACCTCAATTTCGCAGGCCACTCACAGTTCAATTATAGCTTTTCCTCTTGAATTCACCTCCAATACACTCGAATCTAACCATAATTAACTTAATATCACTAATTAATGCTAAAGGAACTAACTTTACTGAAAATTATGATTTTTCCTAAGTTTTCTCAAAAAAAATTAAAACCCGACCCCGGACCCGCTTGGTCCAAACTCGGGGTTCGGACAAAATTACGTTTACCCATTAACCCATGAGCCCGAATATATAACTAGTTTCGAAATCTGACCTCAATTCGACTAAAGATTCGATTTTTACAAAATTTCCTACATCTACCCAAACCGTCAATTTTTACCATGAAAATTCTTAGTTTTTGATTTAAATGTGATGAAAAACATTGGGTAATTTAAATAGTAAAGTTTAGAATTGATTACCAACAACTTGGGGATGAACTTTGATGAAGAAAATTGTCCTTAGGGTTGTGGGGTTCAAAACTTTTGAAGAAAAAGGGTTCTATCCGTGTTTAAAAGGGTGTTTATATAGCTGGGCAGGCCTTCTATGCATTCATGTGGGCCTGCCCGCGTTCGCATAGGGTCAGGCATTATTGGCCTTGGCGATCGCGTAGGGGGGGGGGGGCTGCGTTCGCATAGAGTACTTGGACTCCCCTCCCCCCAAGCCCAAATTACACTGTGTGTTCGCATGGGTAGCTATGCGTTCGCATAGCACAACTGGTGGCCCCCTGAAACTTGCACTATGCGATCGCGGATAGGGCTGTGCGATCGCACAACACTAATTTCATGCGCACAAGAACCATCAAAAACAAAAAATTTCATAAGTGTAAAACACCCTGTGGCCTATCCGAAACTCACCCGAGCCCTCGGGACTCTAAACCAAACATGCACACAAGTCTAAGAACATCATACAGACTTGCTCGTGCGATCAAATCATGAAAATAACATGTAAAACTATCAATTAACCTCAAAACTCATCATTTTTTCTCAATAACACTCAAAGTTCACTATTTCTCAATTGGACGTCCAAATCACGTCAAATAACCTCCGTTTTTCACCAAATTTCAGAGTTAACGTTTAAGTACTATAACGAATCTGTACCGGGCTCTGGAACCAAAATACGGGCCCGATACCAATAGTTTCAAACATTAATTATTGTTTTATTTCATTATATTTCATCAAAATAATTTCTTTCAGAAATTGATTTCTAAGGCTTGGGACCTCGGAATTCATTTCCGGGCATACGCCCAAGTCCCATATTTTACTGCGGACCTCCTGGGAATATCGGAACATATATCCAAGTCCATTTACTCAAAATGTTGACCAATGTCAACTATAATCAAATTTTTAATTCTAAAAATTATTGTTTCTTATATTTTCACATAAAAGCTTCCAAGTTTCACGCCTGAACTGCGCACGCAAATTGAGGTAGCTAATAATTAATCTTTTTATGGATAATAATCCTAGAACGGAGTCTAAATTCATAAAATGACCCCTTGGGTCATCACAATCTCCACCTCTAAAACAAACGTTCGTCCTCGAACGGACATAGAAAATTATCTGAATTAGCAAACAATTGGGGATATCTACTCTGCATGTCCGACTCAGGAAGCATCACAATACACCGTGAAAGAACCCGAATCTGACGGTAACACAAACACCGGTGCTGAAGTCAAAGTTGTCTTGAGCGTTTGAAAGCTCGCGTCACACTCGTCCGACCATTTAAATGGAGCACCCTTTTGGTTCAATATGATCTTTATAGTTTCTCATAATCAATTGCAGAATCATCAACTAACTTCACGTTAACAATAATCTTCTTTCAAACCTTCACAATACTGACAACGAGATGCGACGCATGGAGAACTCATAATTATCTACCTGAATTACCGTGTTTCATGCAACGCCATGAGGGCGGGAACCTACCTTGTAGGTTAAAGCATAATAATTATAACATACATTTGGAAAATTATGCACAGATAAATTTTATACAAAAATTTTCAAATAAACCTAACAGGCATGACTCTTATTAGTTCTATAGTACAAAATTTAATTTCACAAGAGAGTATTTAAGCACAAGAATTTCCATCACAAGCAACTCGTCCTTATATAACTCCACCGCCGCTCGTAGCCCGATTTAAATGTATCAAATCATATTAAAACGCGAGGACCTCGTCCTCAATTTTGAATCACACGTAATATGCACATCGTGTCAATTCAAACATCCCCTTTTCTTCTTTTAAATATTTTCCGTTAAACGAAATTAGAACACGTACTGATAGACATATCTATCTCCATAGAATTTCTCAATACAAGTATTCACATAAATAGATTTCAGGGTTACGAAGCTCACTCATGAGTGGAGCATATTAGGAGAACTTTCTTAGATACTCATAACAAAATCAAGTTAAGGAAATTACAACTTTATAATAACTAGAAATTGCAATTGTAATGACACTATCTGATATAGCAACCTCAGCCATACAATAGAAAGTATATTAACAGGTTGAGTCTCCACCTCTAGGAGTTTGACCTCCACCCCTTTTTCCCTAGCTGGTCAAGTAAGTTGAGTTGTAACTGCAATGGGGCACGTAGCCTGAATGCTTTGATGAGATATTACTCTCCCAAGTCTAGGAAAATTTCTACCACTAGCCGAAATGAAGTATCAACCTGCTAGATAGATGTCACGATGTCTGACAATCCACAATGTTAAACTTCACAGCTCATATAACTCAACCCCGTTGCTTTTAACTTATTCCCATGTTCTGCAATACTTCCCAACAGCGGTCGAGAAAGTCATGAGGGTCCTTAAAAGATGTACCACTGAAATGGAGTGGAAATAGTTTGGTAAGCTTGTCCAACCTCAATAAACGGGCTAGGGCATCCTGCAACACTGGAGTAGCTACAAATCCTTCTGGAACTTGAACTAGTCCAACATGTACCGAGTGAGCTAGAACCTCCGCGTCTAGATCCATTTGAGACTTTACAATAGGTGCTGATGTTCGAGTTTTAGACTGAGCTCTGCTTTTGTTTCTTCCCCTAATCGTAGCTGTCATTGGGCCTTTATCTCCTGTCTGGTTATAGACGCTTTGCGCGTTGTCAAGATTTCTGAGAGGACGATAATAGACAAGTTTAATCATCAATAGTAAAATAAATTCACACGATAGAGTAGAATAGAAGTGAAATTGCTCCTAACTTCATAGCCTCTGAGAGATAAGTACAAACATCTCCGTACCAATCCTTCAGACTCTACTAAGCTCGTTCGTGAATTGTGATACATAAGCAACCTAGTGCTCTAATACCAACTTTTCATGACCCAAATTCCCAACCTTAGGGATCGTGATGGCGCCTAACACCACACTTGCAAGGAAAGCTAATGTTAGAGTTCGATTAGCTAGTTTCCTTTGATTATCCATTTAAACATAATAAATTAAATTTAAAGTAAACTTAAATCTAATGGTTTCCAAAGAATAACTCCAAATATAAAATAATAAACAAATAAATAAACAGAGCCACGAACTAACTATATAAATAACTCCAAAACTACCCCAGGGTCTGGTGTCACAATTCACAAACTGCTAAACAATACTATAATTAATGGGCTGAAAGAAATAATATAACGGTTTTAGGAAAATTATAAAACAGTCTCGACGAACTAAAATAAAACTCTCGGGATGTATGAACGCTGACAGATATACCTCGTGTCTCCGGATAATAGATAGTTGCCACTAAAATCTCTACTTCTGGTTGGTACCTGGATCTGAACAAAAGAGTGCAGATTGTAGTATCAGTACAATTGACCCCATGTACTGAGTAAGTACCGAGCCTAACCCCGACAAAGTAGTGATGAGGCTAAGGCGGGGCAATTATAACTTAACAAGTCACAATATATGTATATAATAAAGATATAAAACAATTCTATGCGAACAAGAAAATATAACCGCAACAGTGAATAGATAAAATAACTCAGTCGCCTATTCCAGGCCTCGGTTGTCACCAAAATTTCACACAACTTTCCAAGTTTCCAAACTTTAATTTAAAATAACCAAATGTGCATGATATAGGAAAATGGTAGGATAAAACAATAAACTTCCAAATCTTTCTAATAAAAATCAGTAAAGCATAACTATCCTCCCTTATCACTGTCATATATTTATATTTTCCCTGTCCACCCTTATCACAGTCATATATATTTATTTCCCCTGTCCACTCTTATCACAATATCATATAGTTGGTTCTCCTGTCCACCCTTATCACAGTCTTATATATTTATTTCCCCTGTCCACCTTTATCATAGTCATATATATTTATTTCCCCTATCCACCCTTATCACAGTCATATATATTTATTTCTATCAAAACTTTCACAATTCAGGCCAAGCCTTCCACAATACTTTTTTCTCAACAGTCATAAACATAAATGATAGTTCTCACAAACGTCATATATAATATCTCAAAATGAACCCAACAGGAATATATATACATACATACATACATATATATATACATCTCGTAAAAACAATGTCAACCCACTCGGTTTTTCTGTACCACAATGAACCCAAGTGAAACAACTAATAGTTTCCAAAACATGATTGCAACAAAGCTCACAACAGTATAACAAGCCAAGTAATTATAGAAGACAACAATGAACATGAAACAATTAAAAACATGAAGCAATTAGATTGAAAACGGGGAGCGGATCATGTAAACAGACAATTTGGTGGTGCATAGATACTCGTCACTTCACCTATACACCACTCACATGCAATTTTACATAACAATTTAGTTGGGGATTCCTATTCCCTCAAGTCAAGGTTAAACCAAGCACTTACCTCAATTTCACAGGGCACTCACTGTTAAATTATAGCTTTTCCTCTTGAATTCAACTCCAATACACTCGAATCTAACCATAATTAACTTAATATAATTAATTAATGCAAAAGGAACTAAATTTACTGAAAATTATAATTTTTCCTAAGTTTTCTAAAAAAAAGTTAAAACCCGACCCCGGGCCCGCTTGGTCCAAACTCGGGGTTAGGACCAAATTACGTTTACCCATTCACACACCACCCCGAATATACAATTAGTTTCGAAATTCAACTTCAATTCGAGGTAAAGATTTAATTTTTATAAAATTCCCTAATTCTACCATAACCCTCAATTTTTACCATGAAAATTCTTAGTTTTTGATTTAAATGTGATGAAAAACATTGGGTAATTGAAAGAGTAAAGTTTAGAATTGATTACCAACAACTTGGGGATGAACTTTGATGAAGAAAATCGTCCTTAGGGCTGTGGGGTTCGAAAATTATAAAGAAAAAGGGTTATGTTCGTTTAAAGAGGTATTTATATAGCTGGGCAAGCCCTCTACGCGTTCGCATAGGGTCAGGCCTTATTGGCCTTGGAAATCCCATAGGGGGGGGGGGTTCGTTCGCAGAGGGTACTTGGGATCCCCTCCCCCTAGGCCCAAATTATATTGTGCGTTCGCATGGGTAGCAATGCGTTCACATAGCACAACTGATGGCCCCCTGAAACATGCATTATGCGATCGCATAGCACTAATTTCATGCGCACCAGAACCAGCAAAAATATAAATTTTCATAAGTGTAAAACACCCTGTGGCCTATCCGAAACTCACCCGAGCCCTCGGGGCTCTAAACCAAACATGCACGCAAGTCTAAAAAGATCATACAGACTTGCTCGTGCGATCAAATCATGAAAGTAACATTTAAACTATGAATTAACCTCAAAACTCGTCATTTTTCTCAAGAACACTCAAAGTTCATTATTTCTCAACCGGACGTCGAAATTACGTAAAATAACCTCTGTTTTTCACCAAATTTCTGAGTTAACATTTAAGTACCATAACAAATCTGTACCGGGCTCCGGAACCAAAAAGCGGGTCCGACACCAATAGTTCCAAACATTAATTATATTTTTATTTCATTAATATTTCAACAAAATAATTTATTTCAAAAATTTATTTCTAAGGCTTGGGACCTCGGAATTCATTTCCGGGCATATGCCCAAGTCCCATATTTTACTGCGGACCTCCCGAGATCGTTGGGACACAGATCTCGGTCTGTTTTCTCGAAGTATTGACCAAAGTCAACTATAATAAAAAATTTGATTATAGTATTGCCTACTTGATCTTCTATGCGCCATGCTTAGTTAAGCCCTTATTTTCCTTAACTACTTGGGACCACATGCATATTCTGGGATATCCCATTGCACTGCATACTTATTTTGGGACTACAGATGTTTTCCAGGAGATCCCCTGTACTGCTTATTTATTTTGGGACTAAAGACGTATTCCGGGAGATCCCCCTGTACTACATATTTATTTTGGGACTACGTATGTATTCTGGGAGATCCCTTTGTACTGCATATTTATTTTGGGAGTATAGACGTATTTTGGGAGATCCCCCTATACTGCATGATCATCTAGAACTACAGGACAGTATCCCTGGAGATTCAACCTTGTGTTACCTTGTTTTGAGTCGAGGGCTCCCTTGATTGTTAAGTTTTTGAGCATTTTCTTAAACTGTTATTGAAAAATCTACTTATCTTTTGTAATGTTTTAAATTGTTTATATTTACTCCAGTAGGGCCTTAACCTGACCTCGTCACTACTTGACCAGAGTTAGGCTTGGCACTTACTACGTACTAAATGTGGTGTACTCATGCCCTTTCATGCACATGTTTTCGTGTGCAGATCCAGGTACGAGCTATCAGCCTCGTGGATAGTTGTTGCTGCTGATTCTAGGAGACCGCAAGGTATTTCTGCCGTGTCCACAGAATCCTCCGAGTCCCCTTCTATTCTATCGTTTAGAGTTGTTCCTATATATATTCCATACTTGTTTAGAGTTGCATTAGTTGTTAGAAGCTTTTGACTATTTGTGACATTCCGGGTCATTAGGAAAGTATTTTTGTATGAGCCGAGCGGCCAGTATGTTATTTATATCATTGCCTTTATTTATTGTGTTTTACTTCAATTTTTCCCTTAATAGTAGGCTTACCTAGCTGCAGAGACTAGGTTTCATTACGATACCTTTCGGAGGGTAAATCAGGTCGTGACAAATGACATGTTGAAGTACACTGATGTAAAAATTCCTTAAGAGAAATTTATATAAGATAAATCTTATTTTTAATGGGATAAAACAAAAGATGGTCCAAATCTTATATGAAAATTGCACGGGGCGCCCTATTTGGTCGCCTCAATTTAACATATAGCCATATTTTTAAAATTATTTCATATATACCATAATTTTTACAACTTCAGACGCCTCTCCTTCTTCATGAGACCTGTGCGCTCCTTTGGTCCTCCTTTCTTTTCCTCCTTTTCTTCTTCTTCTACTTTTCTCTCTCAAACACATGAAACTCTTGTAAGTATTATTGATTGAATATGAAATACACAGAGATTTAGCACTAGGGTATGTTTAAGCTAGGGAATTGAGATGCAAATGCTGGTGTTACTGATGCCTTGATTATATTTGAGGTGTTTCCTGCTGCTCTTAGGTCAGAAAACACGAAATTATTTACTTTGACTTTTGTATCAGCTTTGCAAGAGTAGCCTGCAGAGGATTCTGGTCCTTTGAAGTCTTCTACCCAAAAATCTTATACAGCAGCATTGATCACGCCCAACTCTAGTCCTAAAAAGGATAAGCGGTCGCTACAAATATAATCCAGTCTAAAAGTCCGTAGTTGAATCCCACAGAGAACTAAGGTTTCACTATAACTGTTCAATATCACTCAGAAGACAAGCTCAAACAATTCATAAGTTATATATATTAAGATTATTATATCTAACTAATTAACTAACTAATTAAAGTCGTAAATTAATAACTAGGGATACTAAGGGCTGGAGAAAATATTAAGGAGGTCTAGAGTTATGATTTACTCAATTGTTGGGATCCTTCCTGCTACGACTTCTATAATTTTGACTAAGTATTCTCTACTGATCATGCACACTCGACTTATCATAATTCTCTCTCTCGAGCAACTACAATATTGTACTAGTCATATTCTCTCGAATTACGCTAGCTTGCACTATTTCACCGCTCACTGTGATCACGCCAAAGCTTCGTTATCTCTAATCCTGCTTTTAAACCTACCATATTCATCTCTCATATACCTTAGGAGTGACGTTGTTCAACAACCACCTAAATATGTATCCTTTCTGAAGCAACACATAATAAATAGGTACAGTGAATTGATGGCCATTCAATCAACAACAGTAAACACGTAGTTGAACAAGTAGAGAAATCTAATAGTTCAATTATATAAAAACATAACGAGAATTTATCTTACAAAAGGTTCCATCAAAATACTAGATAACAAATAAGCTATTCATAATAGTATACAATCATAGTAATATTCAAAAGCATTAAAGTACAAAGTAAAGTATGCGGAGAGAAAAAACTCAACGCTTTGGAAGTATTCCGTAGCCTCTTGCCTCTCAACTGATATCTCGCGCTCTCTAATGATGTTTAACCCTTCAAAAACTAACTTTTAGGGGTATTTATAGGGTAAGGGCCGAATTGACATGTCCCATTCTAATGAAGACTTAAACTTCTTTTCGGATGGCATTGATGGCGCCTTGCACTGCCTGTAGCACTGTCGTTTCGGTGCAAGGCACTATTTGTAGCACTTTCATTTTGGTGCAAGGCACTGTATGTAGCACTATCGTTTCAGCGCAAGGAACTGTATGTATCACTGTCTTTTCAGCGCAAGGCACTGTCTATAGCACTGAATATTTCGTTGTCGTACACGTCTTCTTTTACTTCTCCATTTTTTAGCCATGAGGTACCATTTCATGGAACTTCTCTCCAATTTATGTCCAAGCATTCTTACACATGAAATAAGCTCTATTAAGCGCAATTGTCGCACAAATTAGCATCCAAACAACAAGCAAGTAGGGTAAATAACGTCAAAATATATAGAATTATCGCACGACATCAACACCCCACACTTAAATGTTTCTCGCCCTCGAGTCAACCAACTAAACACTTCCTCATCATGGACCCAACAAGCCACACATTTACAACACAGTACACCTATGACCGTAGTTGATAGCAACAATTAAGCTCTAGCATATACTGTCAAAATACACTTCCCATACTTATGCTCAATTTCAAACCATCTAAAATAGGAACAACATGATTATAACAACCCTAGCCTAGAAAACTAACTTAATGTCATAATTCACCTGAGGCTTGAATACTTAATCTAACAAAGAGGTATAATAACGTTACCTATCCTTTGTGAAACCATGTGCTCTCACAATAAAATAAAGAGTAAGCAGTTCACACATCCAAATCACATGACCGGATATAGTTTAAGGGCTCACACATATGAATAAAAATCACTCACTCTCTCAAAGAAGTCACATGCACGCAAAAGGTACCATAGGCTTGCCCCTTATGTAAACCTCTACTAATGTAGGTCCACTCAGTTTGAAGTCAACTAAGATATATTTGGGATATAGTGGCTAACCTTTCTAAGCACTTTAACACATCACGTATTCAAGTTTTAAGCGCAATTTTTTTCAATCCACTTCAACCATCACAAGATAGTTCACTCCAAAATATTCTTCCATCTTGTTTACACACTACTTCATATCACATCCACTAGCAAAAATAAGAAACTTTATTTATTCAATTATTCTTCTCCTCTCTCTCTCTCCCTCTCTCTCTCTCTCTCTCTCTCTCTCTCTTTTCTTCTCCTTTTGTATTTTTGCCTTGCCGCTAGTGGATTTTCATTAAAATACAAATGCACATTTCTTCCTTCTATTGGTTCCACTCATAAGCTACCCCAAGTTTTCTCATTACTTCTTTCTAGCGCTCTTTTTGCAATTCAAATGCTTTAAGAGGTATAAGGATCAAAATGATTCAATTAAGAACAAAAGGGTATAGGCTTGTATGGGGGTGCCAAAATAAAGGCTTATAGGCTCGAAAGAGTATCTACTGATGATTTTATTTGTGATAAGCAAAAAAACTCATAAAGATCAAAGAAACCCTATCATCACTTTTCAAACCGGGGAACACCTAGGATTTCCCTTCAATTCATATTCCGGGCAAGTTCTAGACATTATGCAATATCATGGACTATACAAGAAATTCATTTCACACATGGAACATGACTCACTAAGGACGGGCTCATTCCGACTCTCAATCAAACAAGTATTCACAAAGCCAAGAGATATACTAAGCATAGAGCACAAAGTGAACACAAGTCAAGAAAACGAGCCATAAGAGTCATAACACATGCTATTAATTTTTACCAAGACATCATCATATATTTAAAATCTAAGGGAAGGTGAGAATTTAGGAAGTTTGGAGTCATCAGTAAGTTTGGAGTCAATTTAGGAAGAAAATTATCAATTTGGAAGCCTTAAGACGGAAGAATCAACTAAGATTGGAATTTTAAGTAAACGACCTCTGAATCATGATTTGAAGGTTCCACCAGATTCGCATGATGATTTTGGACTTGAGCGTATGTCCGGATTGGGCTTTGGATAACCCGGGAGCGTTTCGGCGCATATTATGGAAGACAGCAATTTAGAAGAATTTCATAAATTTGGGCTATAAGGCATTTCAGTGTTATAGATGTCTGTTTGGGATTCCGATTCTGGGAATAGCTTCGTATGGTGATTCTAGAGTTGGGAGCACGATTGGAAGTGAATTCGCCATAGGTCATTTTGAAGTCATTTGGCTAAAGATAGAAATTTGAAGGTTTTTGAGAAGTTTGACCGAGAGTTTGACTTTTTGATACCGGGGTAGGATTCCAATTCCGAAAGTTGGAGAAGGTTTGTAATGTCGAATATGACTTTTGTGCAAAATTTGGGGTCAATCGGACGTGATTTGATAGGTTTCGGCATAAGATGTAGAAGTTTGAAATTTCAAAGTTCATAAAGCTTGAATTGAAGTGTGATTCATGATTTCGACGTGGTTTGATGTGATTTGAGGCCTCGAGTGAGTTAGTATCATGTTTTGGGACATGTTGGTATAATTGGTTAAGCTCCCGAGGGCCTCGGGTGGATTTCGGGCAAAAATAGCTGCTGAAAGTTCTGCTGCAAATCTGTTTTGGACAACAACTGATGCATCGAAGAGCTAATTTTGGAAGCGTATATATCAAAATCTATAAGGAATCTAATAACTTAAAAAACGTAAAAGTTGTAGTCCTTGCATTCTAGTTTCCAGAAAGTTAAATCATTCATGATTTGGACATTTGATCAGAAAGTTACGATCGATTGAAGATTGCTGGTGAACCAGTTTTGACAGAATTCACTGATGCATGGAGCCGACTTTGGAAGCTCATATCTCGGAATATATAAGAGTTATATGGTCTAATGCCTATCAAACGAAAGATCTTCGAGTCCAGTTTCTAAATCTTCAAGCCGTTTGTAATTTGGATATTTCTACAAGGAGCTATGGGCGTTTTAACAGAAGGTGTACATCAAGGGAAAATTATTATAGGATGTACAACCTGCACAATGCAAGGTACAACTCGATGAAGCCTGGGCAGATTGTTTTAAGCACGAGTTTTGGCTCGTTTCTTTCATTTCTTTCATTTGGTTTGGACGATTTTGGAGAACTCAAGGAGGGATTTTCACCAAGCAACATTAGGTAAGTGATTTCTTGCTATTTTTGAGTTAAATATGTGATCTTACATGGATTTAGACATGGAAAATTAGTATAAATTTCGAATTTTTGGGGAAGACCTAGAATTTGGAATATGAGACTTTTACCATGAATTTGAGCATGAAAACTAGAGTAAATTGTATAATTGAGTTAGTAAAGCTATGGGTAGAATTTATCTTCAAAAAATCTCAGAATCGGGGCACGTGGGCCCGAGGGCATTTTGGTCAACTTTTCGAGCGGAGTTGGGAACATATATAATTTGAATTTTTACATATATTAGAGTATATTTTCATTGGTTTGTCGTTATTTGGATAGTTTTGGGACGTTTTCCGTCCATTGGAGTCGTCGGAAGGGCTTGGAAGCCGGTTATGGAATTTCGGAGCGAGGTAAGTCTCCTTTCTAGCTTTGTGAGAGGGAATTGTCCCCATATGTGAACTAAATAAATACATGCTATTATTTGCGGGGGCTACGTAACCACTAACATGCTTTACTTGTTGTACTTGTGACCTTGTCAGTAAAATATCATGTGATGCTTTCAATTAATATCTAAATATCTGAGAAGGATATAGTTTACTTTTCTTAATCACCTAGAAGGAGAATTGATTCTTCCTTGGATAATTGTGTTTCAGATAAATCTGTAGAGTTTCGAACCCTGTCGAAATTGGCAAGTAAATATCTAAAAAGGTTTTAAATACTATTCTCATGTTTATTAAAAGGAGAATTTTATCATTTCATTGAACAACAAATTTTCCTGATAAAAATGTGGTTTATTGGTGTGAATATGTGTAACTTTGGGTGCCTGAGTTGCATGTATGACTCGCTACCATGATGACCCTGTATTTATGTATATTTATACGGGGACCCGAGTCGCTGGTATGATTCATGAGCGGGGTGGCCCTGGTATTATGTTAACCGCGTCGCATGTTCGATTCGCAAGCGGGGCAGATAGATGCATCTATGGATCAGGCCGTTCGACCCTCGGCAGTACACATTTTATTATTGTTTGTCCGCTCCGTTCGACCCTCGACATCTTCTTGTGCATGATAATTGCTGCGTATTTCCTGTAATTATTACTGTTTATTGGCCTAAGAAGTTGAAAAATTGCGAACTGAAATGACGAAGATTTAATGTGTTAAATGTGAAAGAAGTTGATCTTTCTTATCCCTAATTATTATTAAATTTGCCTATGATACTCATGCTTAGTATCTCACTCGAATATACTAAATTGAACTCTAGCAAGTGTCTAATTCGACCTCTCGTCACTACCTCTCTAAGGTTAGGCGGGCGACTTACTGAGTACACGTTGTTTTCGTACTCATGCTACACTTGTTGTGCATTTTTATTGCACAGGTACCTTCATAGCGATGTGGCTGGTTTGGAGACTTAGGTGAGCTGTATTATCCGGAGGCGATCCGCAGCTAACAGAGTCTCCCTCATATTGTATTATTTTATTTTAATTTCCATGTCCAATTGTATTTCGGACAAGCTTTGTAGAAATTATAAAATTCTTAGAAATTTCTCCTGTACTTGTGACACCGGGTTCTGGGATGTGTTTGGGATATATTTGCTAAAATAGAATATTTAAACCATTGTATTTACTTAACATATATTATTCAGTTTTTATGTAATAAAGTAAAAGGTAATGATTTTCATAAATGCTAAAACAGAAAAGTTTCACTTAACTATTTGATGATCGGCTTGCCTGACAATGATGTCTGAAGCCATCACAACCTTATGGACTTGGGGTCGTGACAACATGGTATCAAAGCTCTAGGTTCCATTAGGTTTCACAAGTCATGAGCAAGTCTAGTAGAGTCTTGCGGATTGATACGGGGACGTCTATACCTATCTTCGAGAGACTACAGGGCTGTTAGGAGTACTTCCCTTCTTGATTCCTCATCGTGCGATTTGATGCCTTTAAGGCTTACGCCTATGTTTCTTCCTACTCAATCTTACACGTCGCAGAGCGCTTGCTATGAATCAGGAATTCGAGGAATTGAAATGGTGCTACGAATATGGTGCGAGATATTTTCCATGTGTAGTTGGTTGGGGCTATTGTTGTTGGCCCGCAGAAGAATATTATGTTGTTTAAGCTCGGTTGCTGTATTTCTGAGAACTTTGAGGCTATGCTCAGATTGTTATGATACTTACGATTGGTTATCGTGCGGTGTCGATATGATGATAGAATGCTTGCCCATATGTTGAGGTCATGAATGGCTTTAAGGGAAGTCTTCTCAAGGCGTGATTTCGGGATTTTAGCATTTTAGTTCCGGTAGAGGAAAGGTATTTGGACTACATGGTCAGGTTTTTTATTGATAAAGTAGTAAGACTTGGTGTTTTCAAGTGAGGTGGGATATGCACCTGTGATGTGATGTCATCATCCCTGGTAGAATGGAATATGCTAAGTTCGTCGATACTATGGATTCTTCGGTTGCATGGGGTCAGAGTATTGTGAAGAACTATTGAAGAAGCGGTTGTGAGAGACAGTGAGGTTCGGTGGTTCAGTATTAGATAAGTATTGATAATGAAGGCAGCTCGAGAAAGATGATCAACGGAGAGTTTGAAGTCGTGGTGAACTACTGGTTTAAGAGCTACAGAGAATGATATTGAATTGGGTAGCATATGATGAAGGAAGACAGGTGGTGCTTCAAGGAATCAGGTTAACTAAAGTGGGAGAATGGCGGCGTAATGGTGAATTAGAAGATTTTGTAGCGCGTTTTGTTGATGTCCATGAAGAGCAGACGGAATGGTAAGGTTGGTGAATGAGAGCTGGCTTAGGATGGGGTATTGAGGTTGCAAAGAGTGTGCAATTCAGCGTCGTTGGAACGTGTTAGTTGGTGATTTCCACCGGTAAGTTATCTCCTGTGAGTAGGGTAACAGTGGCATGGTTGGCAAGTTTCTGTGAGGGATTCTAGTGGCTATTCGGTAGGAGGCAGAATGTGTGAATGGTGCAAGAGAATTTGAGTATTTAGGGAGTTCCAACAAGAGAATTTGGAAGCGTTCGATGGGTTGGTTGAGCAAGATCATGTTAACTAATGGGAAAGGATCTCAGCAGGGTCTAGAGTGGTGCAAAAAGTATCTTCGGGCTAAGTAGGGGAGTCCCATCACCTGGCGTTGGGTTGTAGGATTGTGTTCTCATGGGGTTGCAGATTGTCAGTGTGTTGGGAAGTTATTACAGATAAGGGAAAAGAGTAAAACGGTGATTGTGCGTGGGATTTGATGAATGTGTGGAAAAGTTGGCCCTGTTGGACCAGGGTTTGAGGTAGCGGTATGATTAAGAATTGAGCTTTTGGGGAGTAATTTCAGAGAGAGGGAAAAGGTTGGAGTGCTCTATGTTATTTTCAGTGTGCAGGATAGTATTGGAGGAGTGAGAGAAATAAACTCCGGGTTGTAAAAAGATTATCAGAAGGGTATGAAACGGGTTGTGAGATTAAGACAACATGGTCTCGTGAATTAAGGCCACTCAGGATGAGTGAGGATTGAGTGTTGTTATTGTTCTCTTGAATTGAGGTAAGTAAAAAGGTTTCTATATGATTAATTGTTCACCCTATTAGTGGTTCAGAAGTTATGATCGAATTGTTGCGCTATCTCATATTGGCATGTTACCTGTAGTAAGCGGTATGTAATTGGGAATGAGAATCGAGATTGTGGCTCGGTGTAATCAAGGATGTCATGAGCTCGTATGAGCAAGAAAAAGTGATTTGAAAGTTCAGAGTAAGCTGGTGTTATCTTCAGTGTCCCCTGAGATCGATATTCGGTGGAAGGGGCTTTGTACCCTGGTCATGGGTTCTTGATGTGTTTTGCGGCATCAGTGTGGTCGGTGGTATGGATGTGCAGACTTGATACATTGTGTGGAAGGTTGTGGGAGCATGACCACGGGATGATCGTATGCGTGTGACATGTAGTCACTTAGTGGATTGAAGATTTGGATTGAGTATAAAGAAGTGTAATATTACTTATTTGAGAATTTGTGCCTGGAAGGCGTTTGGTTAATTTGGTTGTGGATTGTGGGGTGTTTGTCTCGGCTATGATGGCTGTTCTTGCGTGTCATGAGAGGAAGTGGGTTAATATGGACCCAGGTAAACGCTATTAGCATAGTTCGGTGCGAGCAAAATCAGCTAGAAGTGTGTGAATGGGTTTAAACGGGATTATGGGCTTCATATGAGGAAGATGTGTTCATTTCAGTATAGCGCTCCTCAAGGAGGTGTGTTGGAATATCAGGTGATTGTTCCGTCTTCGTCAAAATTCATGTAATATTATGATTGTGCCATATATATATATATCACACCTCAGTTGTGCTCAAGTTTTGGTAGCATATGGCTTTATCAGTCTCCTCAGGATGGTATTATGCATGTAGCGTGCTTGTGAGTATTCAGTATTTTTGTGGTAATGAGAAACTTAGCTCGATGTGTATATCCTTATGTAAATTTCATATGTATCGGGTGGCACGCCGCAACAGGTATGTTATTTGGATCGGGTTGCATGCCGCAACAATGTGATGATGAGTAAGGTTCCTATATTTATTTTTCTTGTGTTCTACTTTATGTTTTCCGAGAAGAGTTCATATTAGTTGCGTGAGTTGAGTAGTCCCTTCCTGAGTCATTTCTTTATGTATCATGTTTGAGTCGTGGCCTATTGGCGCATTGTGGCATCGTGTGAGATTGTTGGTCATGTCTGGGATGATTTGTGTCTGAATAGTTCATACTGGGTTAGACGAGATTATTGGATCAGAGATCAGTGAGATAAGTTTATGCGGAATATATTAAAGGACAATTACCCTTATTTGGTGCGTAATGAGATAAGGATCTATGTCAAGAGGAGAGACTAAATGTTTGGTTAACTCTGCAGTTGGTTAGGAATTTCCACACATCTCCTCCGTTGTGGTGGTATCGTCAGCATTATAGCATGATGTATGTTTGTATATTATAAGGTGCATTGGGAGCATCAAATTCTTAGAATTTTGGCTGTTAAGGTTCAGGGAATGTCATGGTGGCTAGATGATGAATTATGCGGTGCATGGTGCTGATTCACCAAAGGTACACAGTCATGTTCTGGTACCTCATGTGGTAGTTGGTATGGTGTTCATATATTATAAACATGCCTGGTAGAGAATTTCAAGTGTTGGAACTGGGTTCTAAGCTTATTGTATGGATAAAAGAGGATATCTTCAGAGTTGATCAAGCGAATGTGCTTAACTGGGTTGTAGTAGCACGGGCAGGTGCACGAGGTGTTAAACAGTGATTTCAGATAACTCTAGAGGAGTTCTTGGCACGTTCAAGGACGAACGTATGTTTAAGTGGTAGAGAATGTAACGACCCGACCGGTCGTTTTGAGCTCTAGCGCGTCGTTTAGCAGTTTGAGGTCATGAGCAGTATTATGCCTTGTAGGTGTGGTCGGAACTGAATTTCAGGAGGTCTGGAGTCAATTTAGGAAGAAAATTACCAATTCAAAAGCCTTAAGTTAAAAGAATCAACTAAGATTTGAATTTTGATTAAACGACCTCCGAATCAGGATTTGAAGGTTCCAGCAGGTTCTTATGATTATTTCGGACTTGGGCGTATGTTCGGATCGGGCTTTGGACAACCCAGGAGTGTTTCGGCGCATATTATGGAAGATAACATTTTAGAAGAATTTCATAAATTTGGACTCTAAGGCATTTGAGTGTTATAGATGTCTGTTTGGTATTCGGAGCCTGGGAATAGCTTCGTATGGTGATTCTGGAACTGGGAGCGCGATCGGAAGTGAATTCGGATATCCGTAGGTCATTTTGAAGTCATTTGGCTAAAGATAAAAATTTGAAGGTTATTGAGAAGTTTGATCGAGAGTTTGACTTTTCGATATCGGGGTAGGATTCCAATTCCGAAAGTTGGAGCAGGTCCGTTATGTCGAATATGGCTTGTGTGAGAATTTCGGGTCAATCGGACGTGATTTGATAGGTTTCGGCATCGGATGTAGAAGTTTTAAATTTCAAAGTTCATAAAGCTTGAATTGGAGTGCGATTCATGATTTTGACGTTGTTTGATGTGATTTGAGGCCTCGAGCGAGTTCGTATCATGTTTTGGGACATGTTGGTATAATTGGTTAAGCTCCCAAGGGCCTCGGGTTTATTTCGGAAGGCTAACGGAATGGATTTCGGGCCAAAATATCTGTTGAAATTTCTGCTGCAAATCTGTTTTGGACGGAATTTGATGCATCGAAGAGCTAACTTTGAAAGAGTATATATCAAAATATATAAGGAGTCTGAAAATTTGCAAAACATAAAGTTGTATCCCTTGCATACTAGTTTCCACAAAGTTAAACCATTCCTGATTTCGACATTTGATCAGAAAGTTATGATAGACTGAAGATGGTTGGTGAAGCAGTTTCGACAGAATTTACTGATGCATGGAGCCGACTTTGGAAGCTCATATCTCGGAATATATGAAGAGTTATATGATGTATGACCTATCAAATGAAAGATCTTCAAGACTAGTTTTTAAATATTCAAACCGTATGTCGTTTCGATATTTCTACAAGGAGCTATGGGCGTTTTAACAGAAGGTATACAACAAGGGAAAATTGTAATAGGATGTACAACCTGCACAGCGCAAGGTACAACTCGATGAAGCCTGGGCAGGTTGTTTTGGCCCATTTCTTTCATTTGGGTTGGACGATTTTGGAGATCTCAAGGAGGGATTTTCACCAAGCAACACTAGGTAAGTGATTTCTTCCTATTTTTTAGTTAAATATGTGATCTTACATGGATTTAGACATGGAAAATTAGTATAAATTTGGGATTTTTGGGGAAGACCTAGAATTTGTAATCTTGGACTTTTACCATGAATTTGAGCATGAAAATTAGAGTAAATTGTATAATTGAGTTAGTAAGCTATGGGTAGAATTTATCTTCGAAAAATTTCAGAATCCAGGCACGTGGGCCCGAGGGCATTTTGGTCAACTTTTCGAGCGGAGTTGGGAACATATATAATTTGAATTGTTACAAATATTAGAGTATATTTTCCTTGGTTTGTCGTTATTTGGATAGTTTTGGGGCGTTGTGCATCCATTGGAGTCGTCGGAAGGGCTTGGAAGCCGGTTATGCAATTTTGGAGCGAGGTAAGTCTCCTTTCTAACTCTGTGAGGGGGAATTGTCCCCATAGGTAAACTAAATAAATACATGCTATTATTTGCAGGGGATACGTACGCAAGAGGCGACGGGAGTCCGTGCATAGCTACTATTATTCCATGTCCGGGTAGTCTAGGACCCACTAGCATACTTTACTTGTTGTACTTGGGACCTTGTCAGTAAAATATCATGTGATGCTTTCAATTTGTATATAAATTTCTGAGAAGGATAGAGTTTACTTTTCTTAATCACCTAGAAGGTGAATTGATTCTTCCTTGGATAATTTTGTTTGAGATAAATCTATAGAGTTTGGAACCGTGTCAATATTGACAAGTAAATCTCCAGAAAGGTTTTAAATACTATTCTCATGTTTATTAAAAGGAGAATTTTATCACTTCATTGAACATCAAATTTTCCTGATAAAAATGTGGTTTATTGGTCTGAATATGTGTAACTTTGGGTGCCTGAGTCGCATGTATGATTCACAAGCAGGATGGCATGTATTTATGTATATTTATACGGGGACCCGAGTCGCAGGTATGATTCGTGATGGCGCCAGACATCATTGTCGGGCAAGCCAATCATTAATTAATCGAAATAAATTTCCTGTTTAACATTTACGAAAAGCATTTCGTTTCACTTTGTTACACATTAACTAAATAAAATATGTCAAGTAAAACAATAGTTTAAAATATTACACTTTAAGAAATATATAACAACACATCCCAGAACTCGGTGTCACAAGTACATGAGCAATTTCTAAGAATTTATACAATCATTACAAAGCCTGTCCGAAGTATAAATTTGACGAGGAAATTTCAAAAAATGTAATAAATACAAAACATGTAAAAAAAATGTAATTTATACAATTTACTCTACATTTCATGCTCAATTCGTGGCTAAAAATCCAAATTACCATATTCTAGATTCCTTTAAGATTTTCCCAATTTCCTACCAATTTCCATGTATAATTCATGCATATAATCTTGTATTTAACTTTAAAACGGGAGGAATTTACTTACCTAGTGATTCTTGGTGGAAGATCCCTCTTGAAGATCCCCAAATTTGCCCATACCAAGTGAAGAAATGGCTAAGAATCCCGCATTTAAATTAACAGCCCTGACCCCCCGCGTTTGCAGGGCTTCCTGTGCGTTCGCATAGGCCAAACGGCCCCCAGGTCCCATTCCTTCTACGTGTTCGCACACCGTATCCCGCGTTCGCGTAGTGATCACACCCCAAGCCACTATGTTCGCACCCCCTTTTCTGTGAACGCACAAACTAAATCCATCAGCCCTCGAATTTCCTTCCATGTGATCGCACACAAGGGAACGCTGTCGCATAGCACACCAGATAGACCAGAAGACAACAACAGCAAAATAGAGAAAAATGGTCCGAAACCACCCCGAAACACACCCGAAGCCCCTGGGACCCTGTCCAATCACACGACTCAGTCCTAATACCTCATTCGAACTTAGTCGAGCCTTGAAATCACATAAAACAACATCGAAACCAAGAATCGCACCCAAATCCATACTTTATAAACATAGAAATTTCCAACTTCTACATCTGATGCCGAAACTATCAAATCACGTCCGATTGACCCAAATTTTGCACACAAGTCATATTCGACATTACGGACCCGCTCCAACTTCCGGAATCGCATTCCGACCTCGATATTAAAATTTCCACTTCCGGTCGGATTTCTCATTGCGATCCATGAAGAACTCATAATTATTTACCTGAATTAACGCGTCTCATTTAACGCCACATGGGCGGGCACCTACCTTGTAGGTTAAAGCTCAATAATTATAGCACGAATTTGGTAAATTATGTACATATATTTTTTATACAAAAGTTTTCGAATAAACATAATAGGCATGACTTCCTATTAGTACTATAGTACAAATTTAATTTCACAAGGATGAATTTAAACACAAGAATTTCCATCACAAGGATCTCATCCTTACATAACTTCCACCGCAGCTCGTAGCCCCGTTTAAACATACCAAAGCACATTAAAACGCGTGGATCTCGTCCTCAACTCTAAATCACCAGTAAATGTGTATCGTGCCAATCAAAACATTATGTTTCCTTCTTTTAAATATTTTTCTGTTAAACAAAATTACAACACGTAATGATGGACATAGCTATCCCCATAGAATTTTTCAATACAAGTATTCACAGAAGTAGATTTTTAGAGTTATGAAGCTCACCCGAGAGTGGAACATATTAGAAGAATTTTATTAGATATGCATAACCGAATTATGTTCAGGAAATCATCACTCAATAATAATTAGAGATTTGTCTTATCCGAAATACGTTAGAGAATATTTCAAATTATATAATTTCCCAACTCCGCTTAGTGAAATCACCAAAATGCCCTCAGGCCCACATGCCCGGAATCTGAAATTTCTCGAAGATAAATTCTACCCATAGCTCCACTAGTTCAAATATACAATTTACTCTACATTCCATTCTCAATTCGTGGCTAAAAATCCAAATTACCATATTCTAGGTTCCTTTAAGATTTTCCCAATTTCCTACCAATTTCCATGTCTAATTCATGCATATAATCCTATATTTAACTTAAAACGGGAGGAATTTACTTACCTAGTGATGCTTGGTGGAATACCCCTCTTGAAGCTCCCCAAATTCGCCCATACCAAGTGAAGAAATGGCTAAGAGTCCCGCATTTAAATTAATCTGCCCAGGCCCAATTTTCCTCTCTGCGTTCGCGACATAACGAGTGAGTTCGCGAAGGGCAACGGCCCTGACCTTCCGCGTTCGCAGGGCTTCCTGTGAGTTCGCATAGGCCAAATGGCTCGCAGGCCCCATTCCTTCTACGTGTTCGCACACCGTATCTCGCGTTCGCGTAGTGATCACACCCGAAGCCATTGTGTTCTCACCCCTTTTTCCGCGAACGCACAAGCCAAATCCATCAGCCCTCTAATTTCCTTCTATGTCATCGCACACAAGGGAATGCGACCATATAGTTCACCAGATACACCAGAAGACAACATCAGCAAAATAGAGAAAAATGGTCCGAAACTACCCCGAAACACACCCGAGGCCCCCGCGACCCTGTCCAATCACACGACTCAGTCCTAATACCTCATTCAAACTATGTCAAGCCTTGAAATCACGTCAAACAACATCGAAACTATGAATCGCAACCAAATCAAAACTTTATGAACTTAGAAATTTCCAACTTCTACATCTGATGCCGAAACCTATCAAATCTCGTCCGATTGACCCAAATTTTGCACACAAGTCATATTCGATATTACGGACCCGCTCCAACTTCCGAAATCGCATTCCGACCTCGATATCAAAATTTCCACTTCCAGTCGGATTTCTCATTGCGGTCCATGAAGAACTCATAATTATTTACCCGAATTAACGTGTCTCATTTAACGCCACATGGGCGGGCTCCTACCTTGTAGGTTAAAGCTCAATAATTATAGCTCGAATTTGGTAAATTATGCACAGATAATTTTTGACACAAAATTTTTTGAATAAACCTAACACGCATGACTTCCTATTAGTACTATAGTAAAAATTTTGATTTCACAAGGAAGAATTTAAACACAAGAATTTCCATCAAAAGGATCTCATCCTTACATAACTTCCACCGCGACTCGTAGCCCGGTTTAAACATATCAAATCACATTGAAATGCGAGGATCTCGTCCTCAACTCTGAATCACCAGTAACATGTGTATCGTGCCAATCAGAACATTCCATTTCCTTCTTTTAAATATTTTCTTGTTAAATAAAATTACAACATGTAATGATGGACATAGCTATCCCCATAGAATTTCTCAATACAAGCATTCACAGAAGTAGATGTTTAGAGTTATAAAGCTCACCAGAGAGTGGAGCATAGTAGAAGAATTTTATTAGATACGCATAACCGAATTACGTTCGGGAAACCATCACTCTATAATAATTAGAGATTTTTCTTGTAATGACACCATTTAATGTAATGCCTCAGCCATACCATAGAAAATATATCAACAGGCTGGGTCTCCACCTCTATGAATCTAACCTCCACTTTCGACATTCCGACCCCTTTTTCCTTAGCTGGTCATGTAGTTGAGTTGTAACTGCAATGGGGCACGTAGCCTGAGTGCACTGATGAATTATGACTCTCCCTAGCCTAGTACAGTTTCTACCACTAGACGCAATAAAGTATCAACTTTCCCTGAGTCGTACAAATTTTTTACAATCATGAGTCCTTTAATGAGTCTCTGGACTTGCTCTCTGGATATATGAATCGAAGCAGGAGTATGACAGGATAACTTATCAAACCTGATGGCATGTTCTGACATCGTCATGGTGACCTGACACAATCGTTCAAACCCTAAGTGCCCTGTAAAAATGGAAGGTTCGAGAAACAAACTCTTTCAAAAGCATTATGAGAACTGAGTCAAATAGTTGTTGTTGCACTGGATGGTCTTCCTCTTCGTAGGCTTGCCTCAACCACTGGCGACCAATTTCTCCTCTACCATGTTGACTCAACACTGCCGAGCTACCCCACTTATTCATGTACCCTTCATTATTCCTTGGGGTAACTCTTATCCTTATTGATGCACAATGACCCCAAAGGTAGAGCTCTATACAGATAAACATTGGCACGAACCATATAGTCTAGAAGCTTTTCAACCACTGTATTCCCTTTTGAGCACCCCCAATATCCGCAACCATGATCTCCACACTGAGTAGACCTTCCGTAGATTCAATGTTTTTTATATAACTCCTTTGGTACTGAGGTATAGGTTTATTAAGAAGGCGGACATACCGCAAGTCCTAGGTTTATCCCTTGCAAAATATCAAGCCTTATACATTCCTAGCCAAAATCGATACAATCCATGACCCCGCAATGTATTCCTTGACAGTGGAATTCCCCACTTGGCACGAAGTCATGGGTCACAATGCCTGATAATCCACAATGTTATACTTCACAGCTCATATAAATCAACCCTGTTGCTTTCAACTTATTCCCATGTTCTTCAATACTTCATAGTAGCGGTCAAGAAAATCATGTGGGTCCTCAAAAGATATACCACTGAAATGGAGTGGAAATAGTTTGGTAAACTTGTCCAACCTCAACAAATGGACAAGTGCGTCCTGCAACACCGGAGTAGCTATAAAACCTTCTGGAATCTGAACTAGTCCAATATATACCACTGAACTAGAACCTCCGTGTCTAGATCTATTTGAGGCTTTACGATTTTTTTATTTTTTTTTATTTTTTATTTTCATCCTTAAGGCTTTACAATAGGTGCTGATATTCGAGCTCTAGACTGAGATGTTCTTCTGTCTCTTCCCCTAATTGTAGCTGTCATTGGGGCTCCATTTCTTGTCCGGTTGTGGACGCATTGCGTGTTGCCGAGATTTGCGAGAGGACAAGAATAGACGAGTTCAATAATTAGTGATAGAATAAATCCGTACGATAAAGTAGAATAGACGTGAAATTGTTCCTAACTTCATAGCCCCTGAGAGCTAAGTACAGACGTTTCCGTACCGATCCGTCAGACTCTACCAAGTTTGTCCGTGAATTGTGATACCTAAGCAACATAGTGCTCTGATACCAGCTTGTCACGACCCAAATTCCCAACCTTAGGGATCGTGATGGCACCTAACATCACACTTGCTAGGCAAGCCAATGTTATAATTCGATTAACTACTTTGCATTAATTATCCATTTAGACATAATAAAACAATCTAAAGTAAACTAAATCTATTGGTTTTCGATGAATAATTCCAAAGATAAAATAATAAAAAATTAATTAAACGAACCACGAACTAATTATATAAATAACTCTAATACTACCCAGGGTATGGTGTCACAATTCACGAACTACTAAAGAATACTACAAATAATGGGCAGAAAGAAATAATACAATTGTATTGAAAAATATAGAAAAAGTCTCTACGAACTAAGAGAAGACTCTCGGAATCTGCGAACGCCGCCAGATGTCCCTTGTGTCTCCAAAAAATAAATAGTTGGCCGGTACCTCGATCTGCACAAAAGAGTTAATAAAGCAGTAAAACAATTCTACACAAGCAAGAAAACATAATCTGAAACAATAAATAAAGTAAGTCGGTCACTTATTCCAGACCTCAACTATCACCAATGTCTCACACAACTTTCCAACGCTTCCAACGTTTTGAATTTTAAAGTAGAAGTAAATACGAAACATGGAAAATAGTAGAGTAAAACAATAAGTTTTCAAATCTGTAAATTCCAAATCCTTGAGTTTCAAAAACCAACAAAACATTTTTTAATCCAGTAAAACATAAGTGTCCACCCTTATCAATTACTTGTTGCGGCATGCAACCCGATCGCACCTGTCCACCCTTATCACTATAATTTATCCACCCTATCACTATAAATTATCCACCCTTATCAGTATCAATTTCTCCACCCTTATAACTATCAATTTATTTATCAAAAACTTTCACAATTCAGGCCAAGCCTTTCACGACACTTTTACTTCAACAATTGCAAACAGAAAACAGTATAGCTCGTAAGCTTTAACCAATATCATTTCACAATAAAATCAACCAGAATATATGTAAACACTGTAACGCTGTCAACCCAGCTCAGTCTTTATGTACCATGATAGAATCAATAGAACAACCAACACCGTTAGCACACTTGTAACAACCATTGGAAAAAATCAAATGAAGTAGGAAAATATATATATATATATATATATATATATATAGTGTCTCGTAAAGCAATGTCCAACAGCTCAACCTTTCTGTACCACAAGGAAACCAGGGAAATGACCAATACTTTTCCAAAATAATTGCAACAAGACTTAACAACAAAATAACAAGCCAAGTAGTCATAGAAACCATGACGAACATAAAACAATCAATACATGAATCAATTAAATTGGAAACGGGAGGGGATCATGTTTAACAGACCATTTGGTTTTGCATAGATACTCGTCATCTCACCTATACACCACACATATGCAAATTCACATAGCAAATAAGTGGGGATTCCTATTCCCCCAAGTCAAGGTTAAACCAAGCACTTACCTCAATTCCGCATGCCACTCACTGCTCAATTATAACTTTTCCTTTAGCATCTTTCTCTAACTTGCTCTAATCTAATCATAATAAACTCAATATCATTAATTAAGGCTAAAGGAACTACCTTTATTGAAAATTACAATTTTCGTAAGTTTTCTCAAAAAAAGTGAAAACCCGACCCCGGGCCCGCTTGGTCTAAAGTAGGGGTTCGGACCAAATTACGTTTAACCATTCACCCAAGAAACCAAATATACATTTAGTTTCGAAATCCGACCTCAATTCGAGGTAAAAATTCGATTTTTACAAAATTCCCTAATTCTGCCCAAACCCTCAATTTTTACCATGAGAATTCTTAGTTTTTGATTTAAAAGTGATGAAAAACAATGAGTAATTGAAAGAGTAAAGTTTAGAATTGATTAGCTATGACTTGGGATGATATTTGGTGAAAACATCTGTTCCTAAGGTTGTGGGGTTCGAAAATTTGAAGAAGAAGAAGTCTGCCCGTTATATATATATTTTTCTGCCAGTTATTCTGCCTCGTATATCATTCCAAGCGATCCCAAAACTGGATTTTTATGCCTCCAATGGATTCCTTGTGAAATTCTAGTAAAGTTTGACTTTTTAATCACTCAATTTGACCTTATAACGAATGAGATATGTAGGTTTTAATATTTGCAAATGGTGCAGATTTTTAATACGCCGTCACTCCGTCAGTGGCAATTTCATAATTAATCTGAAAAATCTGGCAACCTTAGTAAAATGACCATAAAATCCTCATACGATGTTCAAATTCGATGATTCTCTTTGCTAATGGTCCGTAATTACGATAAGGATCTAATAATTCATTCAAAATAGAAATAGGAGCTCATTTGTTTAATATGATATCATTTATGCTTGAAGAAATGATGTTGAAACATAAGAAAAACGAGCACAATACAACCCAAACCTATCCGAAACTCACTCGAGACCCTCAAGACCTCAACCAATAATTCAAACAAGTCATATATCACTACTCAAACATAGTCGAATCTCCAGAACACTCAAGTCAACACCAAAACACCAAATCAAATTTTGATTCAAGCCTAAGAACTTCTAAACTTCCAAAATTCGCTAACCGCGTCGAAACCTACCAAACCACGTCCTATTGACCTCAAATTTTGCACACACATCACAAATGACACTACGAACTTACTCCAACTTCCGTAATTCCATTCTGACCCCGATACATAATTTTCTGTTGTCGACCAAAATTGCCAAATTTCTAACTTTCGCCAATACAAGCCTAGAACAGAGTCTTAGTTCATAAAATGACCCCTTGGGTCATCACATCGAATCCCACAGAGAATTAAGGTTTCACTATAACTGTTCAATATCACTCATAAGACAAGACAGAACAATTCATAAGTTATAAATATTAAGATTCTTATATCTAACTAATTAACTAACAAATTAAAGTAGTAAATTAACAACTAGGGATACTAAGGGTCAGAGAAAAGATTAAGGAGGTCTAGAGTTATGATTTCTCCAATTGGCGGAATCCTTCCCGCTACGTCTTCTATAATTTTGCCTAAATATTCTCTACCGATCATGCGCACTCTTCTTATCCTAATTCTCTCTCGAGCAACTAAAAAATGTACTAGTCATATTCTCTAGAATTACGCTAGATTTCATTTTTTTACCGCTCACTATGATAACGTCAAAGCTTTATTATTTCTAATCTCACTTTTAAACGAACCGTATTGATCTCTAATATACCTTAGTAGTGACATATTCAACAACCACCTAAATATGAATCCTTTCTCAACCAACACATAATAAATAGGCACATTCAATTGATGGCCATTCAATCAACATCAGTAAACACGTAGTTGAACAAGTAGAGAAATCTAACGGTTCAATTATATAAAAACATAACGAGAATTTATCTTACAAAAGGTTCCATCAAAACCCTACATAACAAATTAGCTATTCATAATAGTATACAATCATAGTAATATTCAAAACCATTAAACTACAGATTAAAGGAAAGCGGAGAGAAAAAACTCAAGTGATTTGTGCTTTCGAAGTATTCTGTAGTCTCTTGCCTCTCTACAGATGTCTCATGTTCTCTAATGATGTCTAACCCTTCAAAAACTAACTTTATGAGTATTTATAGGGCAAGGGACGAATTTACATGTCCAATTATAATGATGACTTAAAATTCTTTTTGGATGGCATTGATGGCACCTTGCACTGCCTGTAGCACTGTCACTTTGGTGCAAGGCACTGTCTGTAGCACTGTCATTTCGGTGCAAAGCACTGTATGTAGCATTATCATTTTGACACAAGGCACTGTCTTTTCGGCGCAAGGCACTGTCTATGGAACAGAATTCTCTATGTCGTGCACGTCTTTTTTTATTGATCCATTTTGTAGTCCTGAGGTACCCTTTCATGCAACTTCTCTCCAATTCATGTCCAAGCATTCCTACACATGAAATAAGCTCTATTAAGCGTAATTGTCTCACCAATTAACATCCAAACAACAAGCAAGTAGGGTAAATAACGTAAAATATATGGAATTATCGCACGACATCATGCATTGCTGCTCAAAATCAGGACAACAAAAAGAAAGAGAAGTTTGAACATTTTCACTAGTTAGTGGAAAAGCTCAAGAATTTTTTCTTGATCTTTTATCTAATTTTGTTGTTCTTCAGCTAATTCCAAGTCTGAAGTTTGCACTACATATTCAGACTAATTTGTCTGAAGTTTGCACTATGAACTGAAGTTTTCTCGGTTGCCTTTAGAAGTCAAGCCAAACTTCATGTGAAAATATCTGAAGTTTTGTTTTGATAAGGTCACACTTCAGGTAAAAAATTCTGAAGTTCAAACTTCAGACATAATTGTTTCTACTTCAAGCCTGTACGACTGAAGTTATCCGAAAAGTGGGTAGAATTATATTTTTTTTGTGCAAAGAGGGTATAATTTCAATAGTGACCCAAAAACTGGGTTTAGATGCAAATATCCCAAATCTTATTTGTAAAGCTCTCAATATGGGTCGGGCCGATCTAGCTCAGCCCACGGTGGGCTTTAGCAATTGACGGGCTGGGCTAGGCTAGCCCACCATTTTGATGAGCCTTACAATGGTCAGTTCACCCCAGCTCTATGTGGGTCGCGGGACCCCACGAGCTGGCCCATCATTTTTTATATATTACTTTATATTTTTTCTTTAAGTTATGACCTCAAAAAAGATAACTATTCAAAAGTTAAAAAAATATCTTATTGAAAAAGTTACTGAAAACTTAATAACTTTTTATACTATTCCAATATATCTCAATAAACACTAAAAAAAGTAAAACACAAGACTATATTTCATTCCCTAAAGGTCAAAACTCAAACAACCTATTCAAGAGAATGTCCATGACGCTTATGGCATATCAAACACATCATCTTCATCAAACACATTTAGATCCACTTGTGACAAGGTTGTCTTAACATCTTCACTTTCATCTACATCTACAATTCTTATGCAATATTAAGTATAATTAAATTTCAAAAACTAATAACATTTAAATTGACATAAGAAAAACATTACTACCAGTTTGAATTTGAGAAAAGTTGTGCAGCCATTTTCGAGTAGTAACAAGTGTTTGGAAATTTTCATAAATAAATACAACTTCTGTACTTTGTAAGAACACGCCACCAATAGGAATGCTAAATAAATACTAAATATTGATTCTGATGCTACAGTGGAAATAGGAATACTAAGTATATCACGCGCCATTACTGAAAGATCGGGATATTTTCTAGAATGGTCCTTCCAATACATGACAACATTTTTCTCTTGAAACTTATCAAGATCAAGTTTCGGTTCCTCTAAGTAAAGATCCAATTCTTACTTTCCATTTCTAGAGCCAGTAAACATGTTATTCTTTTATATATTTTAAGTAAATATTTTATAAGGCCCACGAGCCGACCCAACCCAGCTCACTCAAGCATCACGGGCCACGAGCTTACTCGGGCCAGGATTAAAAACTTCATTTTTAAATGGGCTCAAAAAATTCTAGCCCAACACTGCTAAATCACGGGCTGGGCTGGCCCAACAGGCCAATCCCATATTGATGGCTCTACTTTCTTGTATCATTGTCTACTGAAATCAAAATTTTCATCCTTATCTTGACACTTAATAAGAAAGCAAGAGCTGAAATTTTATGATAGTGATATTTTCCGATCTAGGCCTAGGTCCTCACGGGTTTAAAACGTGTCACTAGGAACTAAGGCTTGTTAGCTTATATGACCAGCATTCCTCTTGTGTTTTTTTGCCGATGTGGGACTCTGCCTAAAGTCTGGGGTGTTACATCATCTTTGTACACAAATTTTGTTAATAATCTGTAATGCGGTAAAATAAAATAATAATAATAATTTCTGAAAAATATACAGAAACAGTAAGAAACCTCACTAGCGCGAGCTGTAGCGCGGGATTAGCGCGGCCACGCTAGTGGAATATATCAAGGACAATGAGAAACATGACTAGCGTGAGCTCTAGCACGGGATTAGCGTTGGCGCGCTAGTCTGGGCGTCCTTAGTTGTCTTTTCTATGAAAAATAATATAAGAACAAATCGAGCCCACTGAATACACAGTGTGTCCTTAAGGAAATTATTCCCCCGAAGTACCCGAGGTGATGGAATATATCGTCCCAAGATAGAACGATTTAACTCATCGGAGTGTCGGTACCAAAAATGCCGGTGAACAGCCAACCACTCGCAGGCTGTAAAACACACTGAAATATTTTGTGCAGAAGAAGAAAAAGAAGATCAGAAAATTTAGTAAGTAAAAAATCTGGAGTTCAAGGTATATTTATAGCAAATTTTGTACTGTTTCTGAAAAGGTATAGCAACCTTTCAGAACAGTCATAGCTGTTGGAACATGTGTGAATCCTTTCAGAACAGCCATGGCTATTTTGAATAGATATGAACATTGCGGGAAATCTAAAAACGGATTTAAGATAATTCGGGAAAGAAAACGAGTCAAACCGGGTCACGGGTAATTTCTGATTCGAAATTAATTAAATTAATTAATTAAATAACTTGAAAAGAATTTTTGTCCAAAAAGATTAATCAATCAATCGATCTTTGACCAAATCCAAATCCAAATCTAAATTCGAAGCCGAAGCCGAAACCGAGCCGAGCGAGCGACGACAACGGCGCGAGGCTTTTGATCACGCTCAACTATGTCTTATAAAATAATAAGCGGGCGTTGCAAATATAATCCGGGGTATTATGCCCAGAGTCGATCCCACATGGAATTTACGTATCAATCAAGGCTTTAGAATACGCAAATTTTACTAAATCAATTCTCTCAAGACTTTTTAATACAAATTGGTGATGTTTTACTAATTCTACTGACAATAATAATAACTAACAATTACTAACAATGTGTTGTAAACAAATATGTTAAAGGTCTAAGGCTATGGTTTTCCACGTTGGTGAACTTCTTTCTCGGATATTTCTTATAGTTTGATTAGTTGTCTCTATCAATCATGAACACTCTATCTACCATAAACCTCTCTCAAGTAATTATGATAATTTACTAGACACACTCTCTCAAGTTACACTAGCTAGATTGTATTACAGTTCACTTTAGATTGCACCCGAAGTATCGTTATTTCTAATCCAACTTCTAAACCCTCGGTTATGACTTTCATCTATACTCCGGGAGTGATGTTGTTCAACAACTACCTAAATATGCACTCTCTCTCAAGTAGATACAGAATAAATAGGAACAACTAATTGAGGGCCCTTCAATCAACTATAACAAGAACGTAGTTGAGCAAATAGAGATTAATCAACCAATGAAAACTATATTAATATCACAATAAGTTTATCCCCCAACGGGTTCCACCAAAACCCTAGATTAAGAAAATTAGCTACTCATATTCATAAGAATCAATTCTAAAATAACTTGCATAATTGAACTACAAAATAATAAATAAAAGCTATAAAAATCAATGTTTGCTTCACTGAGTAGTAATCCACAGGTTTTTCTTCACTTCAATGGCTTCCTTCTCTTTCAAATTGTGTTTTTGGGTCTATTTATATGTTTGGGATATACCCTAAACGTGTAGGAGACTTATATTGCAACCGGGAAACACTTAAAACTCTTCAAAACTCGGATTTTACCGGATCAGGGGCAGGGCGTTAAAGGCCAAATGTTTGGATAACGCCTGGCCAGGGCTGGCGTTTGGGCCCTGGCGCCTGGATAACGCCAGGCTAGGGCTGGCGTTTGGGCTCTGGCACCTGGCTAACGCCAGGCTGGGTCTGGCCTTAAGGCTCAAACGCCCGGCTATAGCCCGGTGCACTCCTCTTCACCTCTTGAGCGTATTTTCCACAAATTTGCATACATTTAGCTCGGCTTCCATCTCCAATTTACCTACACATTAAATAGACTCCAGTACGCACATAAAAAAGTGTATTTTTATCATTAACGCACATAAAATGTAAGGCATATAACGTGTTAAACCATGAATTCTAGCCACACATCAGCTTTCCTTCTTCTCAACTCTTTAAGAGCTAGAACAAGAGCTTATCTTTATATACACATAGATTTTCTTTCCTTCTTCCAATGAGGGAAAAAGTGCACTAATTAAAAATTTCACTCCCCTCCGTTTCTTTTCCCACCATTTTCGATTCACTCTCTTTAAGCTACACCAAGCTTAAAATTAAGCTAACTAAGATTAAAATTAAGCTACACTAAGCTTAAAGACCAACAATCCCCCACATGAATGGGGAATAGCTATAGAATAAAGGAATGCACGGACGTGTGTGTGTTTTACATGCAAGAATTAATTGCATCTAGATAAGTAGGTTTCCCTTTGAACTTTTCGTAGTGAACTTATATCGGATATATTCGGTCAATCGGTAGATTTGATATCTTTGAACCGTCGAGCTTTTTTGTATACCTAGACAACATAAGTCACACAATAAATCCTTAACCATCTATGATTCTCACGGTTGTGTTTGTTTCAGCCATGAACACCTCCTGATCTCATGGGTGCTTAAAGAATGGGCCTTTACTTTCATTCACCTTGAAGCGGCTTACACTTCACACTAACATAGGTGATTTCTAAACGTGTAATCCTAAAGACACACTATCCGGTCATATCCTGCCAGACTTTGCAAATCATTAAAAAGCTCTAAGCTTTATTGACTCATCAAAAAGCCTTAATGCTTCCCCTTTATTTCTGAACATTGTCTTCATCAGGATAATGGGTTGAGTTATTTGACAATGTTGAACCGTCATTCATAACTTGTTTGATCTCTTTGAACCTAGCTCTTGGGATCTCCAGTCTGCTAGGTAGAGTTACCGCCATGATGACTTGTCCTAGGACTTAACCCCATCCCCTTTGATGATCTTTCAACTTCCTCTCTAGATAGGCCTTTTGCAAGTGGATCCGACACGTTATCTCTTGACTTTACGTAGTCAATTGTGATAACACCACTAGATAGTAGTTTTATAACGGTATTATGTCTCCGTTATATATGACGAGATTTTCCGTTATACATAATGCTCACTGCCCTGCCTATTGCCGCTTGAATATCAAAATGTATACAAATAGGTGCCAAAAGTTTGGGCCAAAATGGAACATCTTCCAAGAAATTCCGGAGCCATTCAGCTTCTTCACCGGCATTATCTAAAGCTATGAATTCAGATTCCATTGTAGAACGGGCGATGCACTTTTGTTTGGATGATTTCCAAGACACTTCTCCTCCCCCAATTGTGAAAACATATCCACTCGTGGATTTAACTTTAGATGATCCGGTGATCCAATTTGCATCACTATATCCCTCGTTCACAGAGGGATATTTATTATAATGCAAAGCATAGTTTTGGGTATGTTTCAGATACCGCAAAACTCGTTTCATTGCCATCCAATGTATGTGATTGGGATTACTTGTAAATAGACTCAGTTTGCTAATAGCACATGCTATATCTGGTCGCGTACAATTCATTATATACATCAAGCTTCCTAATACTCTTGCATAGTCCAGTTGTGAGTCACTTTCACCTTCATTCTTTTGAAGTGCATAACTCACGTCAATTGGAGTCTTGGCTATTTTTAAATCCAAATACTTGAACTTGTCAAGTACCTTTTCAATGTAGTGAGACTATGATAATGCTAGACCATGTGGATTCTTATGAATTATGATTCCCAAGATCAAATCAGCAACTCCTGGTTCTTTCATGTCGAATTTGCTAGCTAGCATGCGCTTTGTAGAATTTATATCTGACATGCTTTTGCTCATTATCAACATGTCGTCAACATACAAACAAACAATGACTTTATGACCCGGAATGTTTTTAATGTAAACACATTTATCGCACTCGTTGATTTTAAACCCACTTGCCAACATTGTTTGATCAAATTTGGCATGCCATTGTTTGGGTGCTTGTTTAAGTACATAAAGCAAATTAACAAGTTTGCACACTTTCTTTTCTTTACCAGGAACCACAAAACCCTCAGGTTGTTCCATGTAAATTTCTTCCTCCAATTCTCCATTTCAGAAAGTTGTTTTAACATCCATTTGATTTCAAGACCATACATGGCCGCTAATGCCACTAACATCCTAATAGATGTTATCCTCGTTACTGGCGAGTAAGTGTCAAAGTAAGCAAGGCCTTCTATTTGTCTATAACCTTTGACAACAAGTCTTGCCTTATATTTGTCAGTAGTGCCATCAGCTTTCATTTTCCGTTTAAAGATCCATTTCGAACCTAAAGGCTTATTTCTAGGAGGAATATCAACCAATTCCCATGTATGGTTATCCAAAATTGATTGAATCTCACTATTGACTGCCTCTTTCCAAAATGCTGACTCAGAAGACGACATAGCTGCTTTAAAAAATTGAGGATCATTTTCAAGCAAGAATGTCACAAAATCTGGTCCAAAGGAAGTAGATGTTCTTTGACGTTTGCTACGCCTTGGATCTTCTACACTTGGAGTATTTTCCACTGGTTCTTCTCGAGGTTGTCTAGGTCATTCACTTAACGACTCGCATTCAGTTTTATACGGATAAATGCATTCAAAGAATTCAGCATTATTTGATTTTGCTACCGTATTAAAATGAATCTCGGGATTATCGGATTTATTGACCAAAAATAGACATGCTTTACTATTTGTAACATATCCAATGAAAACACAATCTACTGTTTTTGGTCCGATTTTAACCCTTTTAGGTAAAGGAACTTGTACCTTTGCTAGACAACCCCACACTTTGAAATATTTCAAGTTGGGTTTTCTACCTTTCCATTTTTCATATGCAATAGATTGCGTTTTACTGTGGGGTACTATGTTGAGTATTTGATTAGCTGTAAGGATAGCTTCCCCACACAAACTCTGTGGTAATCCGAAGCTTATTAACAAAGAATTCATCATTTTCTTTAATGCCCGATTTTTCCTTTCGGCAATTCCGTTGGATTGAGGTGTGTAAGGTGCAGTAGTTTGATGGATAATTCCATATTCCGAACATATTTCTGCAAACGGAGATTCATATTCTCCACCTCTATCACTTCTAATCGTATTGATCTTTTTATTCAATTGATTCTGTACTTCATTCTTGTATTGCATAAATGCTTCAATTGCTTCATCCTTACTATTAAGCAAATAAACATAACAATATCGACTGCAATCGTCAATAAAAGTAATAAAATCTTTTTTCGCACCTCTGGATGGTGTCTACTTCATATCGCAAATGTCAGTATGAATTAAGTCTAACGGATTTGAATTCCTTTCAACAGACTTATAAGGATGTTTTAGAATTAGATTCAACACATATTTGACATTTCGATTTATTACACTCGAATTTAGGCAATAATTCTAAATTAATTAATTTCCGCAAGGTTTTATAATTGACATGTCCTAAACGACTATGCCACAAAATATTTTACTCCAACAAATAAGAAGAAGCTAAAATTTTATTCATAGTATCAACAACCATTACATTGAGTTTGAAAAAGCCCTCCGTGAGATAGACTTTTCCAACGTACATGTCATTTTTGCTTACAACAACTTTATCAGAAAAAAATACACATTTAAATCGATTCCTCACTTGTAAAGAAGTAGAAAATAAATTCTTCCTAATAGTAGGAACATGAAGAACATTGTTGAGCGTTAACACCTTGCCGGAAGTCATCTTTAGGAAAATCTTCCCATAACCTTCAATCTTGGCTGTTGAATTATTTCCCGTGGAAATCTCTTATTCAGGACCAACAGTAGAGTAAGTAGCAAATGCTTCTTTGACAGCACAAACATGTCGAGTGGTTCCGGAGTCAATCCACCACTCCTTCGGATTCCCAACTAAGTTTCATTCCAAAAGTATTGCACAAAGATCATCAATGTCATCATTCTTCTCTACTATGTTGGCTTGTCCCTTCTTCTTATCATTTCTCGAGAAGCGACAATCAGGGGCTTTGTAACCAACTCTTCCACAACTGTGGCAGTTGCCTTGAATTTCTTTTTGTTCTGCTCCTTAGTCCTTCTAGAAGATCTCTTCCTCTTCTTACTTTTTGGAGCAGTTTCTTCAATGACATTAGATCCCATGATCGTTGAATTTCCACGAGACTTCTTCTCTGTTGTTTTGTTGTCTTCCTCAATCTTGAGACGAATCTCAAGATCTTCCAACTTCATTTCTTTGCACTTGTGCTTGAGATAGTTCTTGAAATCTCTCCATGAAGGAGGCAACTTTTCAATCATTGTAGCCACTTGAAATGCTTCATTCACAACCATACCTTCAGCAATAAGGTCAGGAAAAATAAGTTGAAGTTCCTGAACTTGGGTTCCCACAATTTTATTGTCTATCATTTTATAATCTAAAAACTTGGCAACCACGAACTTCTCCAAGCACGCATCTTCTGTCTTGTACTTATTCTCCAGTGCGTCCCATAATTCTTTCGAAGTATTTATCGCATTGTACACATTGTACAAGTCATCCTCTAAAGCACTTAAAATATAGCCTTTGCAAAGAAAATCTGCCTGCTTCCATGCCTCAATAATCATGAACTTTTCATTGTCTGGTATGTCTGCAGCAGGTACTGGAGGCTCTTCACTAGTGAATTTCTGCATACCAAGTGTGGTAAGCTAGAAGAACACCCTTTGCTGCAATCCTTTGAAGTTGGCTCCAAAAAATTTCTCCGGTTCTTCTGCCGGTGGAACAGTCGTCCGATTCGACGAGGCTATCGTCATTGCCACAACAGTAGTAGAAGAATTTCTGTTATCAATTGCCATTTCTCACTGTCAACAACAGAAGAGTTCAATCAATGGCAAAACCAGAAAAGTAAACAATACTTTAATCAATAATAAACCGTATGTATAATAAATAAAACCGAAGTTTTTTATATATTGTTTCACAGAAAATAATGAAGTTTTTATGTTCTTCAAATCGTTTTCTAAATTTAAAAACTCTGATGAAGTTCTGATGTTCTTCAAACGTTTTCTGAATTTCAAAACTCTGATGAAGTTTTTATATCTTCAAATGAGAATAATAAAATTCAGAAGGAGTAGAAAACACACAGGTTTTAATCTCCACAAACAGAATACAGAAAATAAAAAATATAATTTCCTTAAGATTGTTAATAATTTGTAATGCTGTAAAAAAAAAAAAAAATTTCTGAAAAACATACAGAAACAGTAAGAAACCTCACTAGCGCGAGCTGTGGCGCGGGATTAGCGAGGCCGCGCTAGTGGAATATATCAGGGATACTGAGAAACCTGACTAGCGCGAGCTCTAGCGCGGGCGCGCTAGTCTAGGCGTCCTTAGTTGTTTTTTCTATGAAAAATAATATAAGCACAAATCGATCCCACTGAATACACATTGTGTCCTTAAGGAAATTATTCCCCTCAAGTACCCTAGGTGATGGAATATATCCTCCCAGGATAGAATTATTTACTCACCAGAGTGTCGGTACAAAAAACGCCGGTGAACAGCGTACCACTTGAAGGCTGTAAAACACACTGGAATATTTTGTGCAGAAGAAGAAGAAGAAGATCAGAAAATTTCGTAAGTAAAAATTTTGGGAATCAAGGTACATTTATAGCCAACTTCATACTGTTTCTGAAAAGGTATAGAAACCTTTCAGAACAACCATAGCTGTTGGAAAAGGTGTGAATCCGTTCAGAACAAATATGAACATTGCGGGAAATCTAAATGTGGATATAAAATAATCGGGGAAAGAAAATGGGTCGGACCGGGTCGCGGGTCATTTCTGATTCGAAATTAATTAAATAATCTGAAAAGAATTTTATCAAAATATATTACTCAATCAATCTTTGACTGAATGCGAATCCGAATTCAAGCCGAGCGAGCAACGACGACAACGGCGCGAGGCTTGCGTTCTTCTCAACTCTTTAAGACCTAGAAGAAGAGCTTCTCTTTATACACACATAGATTTTCTTTCCTTCTTCCAATGAGGGACAAAGTGCAATAATTCAAAATTTCACTTCCCTCCATTTCTTTTCCCACCATTTTCCATACACTCTCTTTAAACTACATCAAGCTTAAAATTAAGCTAAACTGAACTTAAAATTAAGCTACACTAAGCTTAAAGACCAACAACTTTGATTATAACTGGAGTTTCATCCGGTACTTCAATAGCCCACAAGCTCTGGACAAGAGCAGAACTAGGATGTTCCATGGAAGCTGAAATAGTGCTCTCTTGTCTGATTGTTTTGACCATATCCCGTCTTGCATCTCTTGGCATCCTGACCTTCAGCCTGAGTTAGTTAATTCTTTCTTACATTATGCTCGACCGTGCCTGCAACATCCGGTATCTTGACATTATGATCCATGGTACTAATTTGTTGTTATTTTGACATGCTTTCGCGGTTCGAACCCGAGACCTATAGGTCATATTGAGATAACTTTACTGTTTGCTCCGGTGACCTATTAGCTCCCTGGATGTTAGAACGAAATCTGCCACGTAAACATCTCTGGTACCAATATCCTGCAGACGTACAGCGAAACTTGAACTTNAAAATCACAAAGCACGAGCTGAACATGCCCTTTCGAAAACCCTATGCCCCTTCTGCAGCGGAAACCGAATGCAGCCCCCTTGGAAAGCAGAAGCCTTCTTTACTATCATGCATGATCCTTTCTTGGTAGTTAACAAAACATTTTCTGTACAACTTCCATAACTATTAGCAATCCATGTCTGAGCAAAGGGTAACATCTGCCTATCACATATCAACTCCAAAACCTTTTCGATTTCATCAAGTGCACTGTGCAGTCTTTCGTTATCCAAAACTGAGTCTAAATCCCAAATTTTACCAACCCTTAGATTGTAGACAGAACCCCAACTTTCAAGGTGTAATATATCAAGCAAAGGAATACTGAGTAAAATAAATTAACTTTAGGTCAAAAACAATAAAATAATGTAGAGTAAAAACAAAGGAAAATCAACATGGACATATAGACTGAAACTTACCCCTGCAATATCAATTGGTCTTGGTATATCTTGAGATCTCAATCCAATTACCTGCAAAAACCAAACTTTTAAACTCGTGCCAAAGATTTAATATCAGCGGTAATTATTTAAATATCCAGAAATAGGAGAATCGGACTGACTATTCCTTCTTCTCTCCCTAAAGGAGGAAAGAAGTAACTACCGTTCTTCGGTTTATTGTGTTTTTTAATCTAGTCAAGCCTAATGTTCAGTGATACTTTAGAGTCTCACAAAGCATTATAAATTCTCAGATTCTTGATTATGTAACAACACTACAAACATTTCATGGAGAAACAAGAAGTCATTCTATTACGAGATGCAAACGAGAAATAGAACTCCCATTTTTCGTTCCTTATATGGTCATAACAGTCCCTCCCACATATCATTGTGCATATCACAAGTATTTTTCAGGTAATATGACTTAAACTTGCTTCACTTTTGCAGGTAATGCAACAAATTTTACTTTATTTCAGAAGCAAAATAACATTTCAAGGTAGGAAAACACATTTTTGCCAGATAAGCCAAGTGTCATTTTGCATGGGATGTGTTGTCATCTTGTATGAAAGAAATTTGACAAGTAAGTACAACACTTGTCTTGTGTGGAAGCTTTCTTTAAACCTATATATAGCATAATTAGGCCATCATTCTTCAATCATCAAATCCCAAGAAAAGCTAATCATTACCAAAAGTAGAAATTCTTCTATCTTCTTTCCCTCCTATCCGTCCCCCTCCTTCTAATTTCTTCTTCTATAATATTTTAATTGGCATAAGATATTAATTAGTTTCTCTTTCGCTTCCAACTTGCTGGATGTATTATTTAATTTTGTTGAATTCTGTATACTCCAAATAAATAGAGATGGGCTTGTTTAATCCTGGGAAACATTTCACATTGCTGAAATAGTTTCTTAGGACAGTGCCTCACACGACTCAAGCCAATCCGTTTGTTTCCGCTTACAAATAATATTATTGAAGTATTATTATCATTATTTTTCGGTGTCATTTTCCTAGACAATAAACCTTGTAGTCTGGCCCTTTCCGAAACTCCACGCATAGCAGGAACTTAGTGAACCAGACTGTCCTTTTTAATTTCTAGCAATTTAGTCTGCTCCTAAGCAGAAGCAAAAAAGTAAAGACTGAGTGAAGGTCACCAAATAGCTTTTGGTTTCATGTACTCTCTTAGTCTGCAGCAAAAAGATTCAAGATTTCTTTCAATTCAAATACTTTGTCTATTTGTTGATATTCCATTTCTTAAGTCAAAATGACAGTTCTCCCTCTATTTTTATTTATGGGTAGACAAAAATAAGTTGTCTTTTTTATTTTTTTATTCAGTATTTGATATTCACTTTAATAGTAATTAATCTGAATTCTGAATTCATATGAGAAATCTTATTTTGAAGGTAAAGGATGCTAGCAAAAGAAACTCCATTCGCAAGAGCTTTGATTAAAATATTTTAAAATACGCAAGCAACTGAGATTGTGAAAATCTATTTTTATTTTGGAAAGCCTAAAATTTTTTTTCCTTTTGAAACACTCATAATATTTTAAAATGTTAAGAATATGATGTTAATACTTTTATATAGTTTCTAATAATATAATTTTTATTTAATGTTTGACAAAATAAAATCCTGNGGGGGGGGGGGGAAATGATATTTCTACTCAGGATTAATATCCACGACAAATAATAATAACACAAGAGAGTAACAACGACATCAAATCTTTTAACGGGGTAAAATACAATACCCGAGCAGAGCAATATTTGTACTATAATATTACAACTTAGTAGTGTCAAGAGACTACTACAGCTTCGAAAGAAATGACACTCTTTATTTTAAACACCTCACTACAATATTACTCACACTCACTATTTATCTCACAGACTACAATCTGTGGATTGTTCTCTCTACGCTCTCTCTGATTTTAGTGTACTGAAAATGTGGATACATCGTCCCTATTTATAGCGGAATGAATGCTCTCCAAAACAAATCAAAATTGGTTATTTTTCCTACTTGCCAATTTGCAGTCTTGCAAATTGGTTAATATTGTTCCACCGCCCAAGTTACTTCTTGTAACTTGTTGTAACCAAATTGTGAGTTTGTTTATTTTCTTTAGTTTTTTTCTTTCTCTTTTATTTAGTGAGGCTGACCCCACAAATCTCTCCCTTAATTTTGATTTTTCTTCTTCATTCCAAGAAAGTATCTCAATCTCTGAAAATCTTCAAACTTGAGAGGCTTTGTGAAGGTATCTGCAACTTGATCACGAGACTTCACATATTTGAGCTCGACTTCCTTCTTGGCTATGCATTCTCTGATGAAGTTATACCTTTTGTCTATATGCTTGCTTCGATCATGATACACTGGATTCCTCGCGAGTGCCTGTGCGGATTTATTGTCAATACAAATCTCTGTAGCTTCAATTTGTGGCAAATTGAGCTCCTTCAATAATCTTCTCAGCCAAATAGCATGACATGTACATGATGTTGCTGCTATATATTCGGCTTCACAAGTCGAGAGAGTAACAATTGGTTGTTTCTTTGAGCTCCAAGAAATAATAGACTCACCCAAGAAAAATACAAAATCAGTTGTACTTTTTCTATCATCAATATCTCCCACACAATCATTATCACAATATCCCATAAGGTTGAAATCATTAGAAGAAGAATAAAATAACCCAAAGTCAATTGTACCTTTTAGGTAACGAAGAATTCTTCTAGTGACTTTCAAATGAGTAGAGGTAGGAGCTTCCATGAAGCGGCTCACTACTCAAACTGCAAAGAGTATATCTGGCCTTGTACAAGTCAAGGACCTCAAACTTCCCACAACACTTTTGAAAAATGTGGGATGCACTTTTTCTCCTTCATCAAACTTGGACAATTTTCTCCCACTCTCCATTGGTGTGTTCACCGTGTTGCAATTGAGCATGTTGAACTTCATCAATATCTCTTTTATATAGATTTTTTGAGAGATAAAAATTCCATCCTCCATCTGCTTCACTTCTAGGCCCATATAGTATGACGTGAGCCCTACGTTTGTCATCTTGAACTCGCGGGACATATCTTTCTTAAAAGATTCAAACAAACTTGGGTTGTTACCCGTGAAAATAAGATCATCAACATAAAGACAAACAAGAAAGTTATCTCCATTAGTATGAACTTTAAGGTTAAAACCATATTCATGGAGACAACGAGTAAACCCATTGTCTTGAAAATACTTGTCGATGTAACTGTTCCATGCTCGTGGGGCTTGCTTTAATCCATATAATGCTTTCTTCAACCACAACACTTTATCTTCGTTGTTTTTGACCATAAAGCCCAATAGTTGTTCAACATGGACTTCTTCTTCAAGATAGCCATTCAAGAAGGCTGACTTGACATCTAGTTGATGGATCTTCCATTTCATTTGTGCCACCATAGAGATCAGCCAATGAATCGTCTCCATACGGGAAACAGGTGCATAGACTTATTCATAGTCAACGCCTTGCCTTTGCTTGTAGCCTTTAGCCACAAGTCGTGCCTTATATCTCTCCACATCTCCATAAACATTTTTCTTTGTCTTGTATACCCATTTCACTCTAATTGCTCGATGACCCTTGGGAATAGTTGTTAACTCCCAAGTGTTGTTCTTCTCTATTGAATCGACCTCTTCCTTCATGGCTTGTCTCCACCTTTTGTCTGTAAGAGATTTATCAAAGTTCATTGGTTCACTGTCAGCAAAGAGACATAAAAATCAAAATTAGTAACTTCTTTTGTTGGTTCACTGTCAGCAGAGAAACAAAAATCAAAATTAGTAGCTTTTTCTGTGTCCTCATAGAGCTCTTGAATACTTATTGTCCTTTGCGGTTTTTAATTTGAACTTTCTTCAGAAGAGGGAGATGCAACATTTGTTGGAGAAGGAGGTGGAGTTGTGTCCTGCACAGGTTCCACAGTCTCTGATTCTTCTTCATCACCAAGGTAAGTCTAGAAAGTCATATGAAGTTTCTTCCTGAGCTTCCCAGTTCAATGCCATTTCTTCATCAAATTCAACATCACGACTTACCATCACCTTGTCGCTGCTTGGGTTGTATAACTTGTAACCTTTTGAACTTGTATCATAGCCAACAAACACATGCTTGACATTTGGATCGTCAAGCTTCGCTCTCCCTTGATGTGGAACATGAGCATAGGCTATGCTTCCAAAGATTCTCAAATGCTTGACACTTGGATTTCTTCCACTCCATGCTTCTTGAGGGGTTTGATCTCTAACATTTCTTGTTGGAGACCTGTTATTTAAATAAATTGCACAAGAAGTAGCTTCAGCCAAAAATTCCTTTGGCATACCTTTAGATTTCAACATACATCTAGCCATATTAAGAATCGTTCGATTCTTTCTCTCTACAACTCTGTTTTGTTGGGATGAATAAGGTACCGTTAGAGGGCGACGAATTTCATGAGATTGACAAAAGTCATTAAATTCTTTTGATGTGAATTCACCTGCTCTATTGGACCTTAGAGCTTTAATTTCATAGCCACTTTCTTTCTCCACAAGTAGTTTGAAATTTTTAAAAGCAGCAAAAACATCAAATTTTTGGTTCAAGAAATAAACCCAAGTATTTCTACTAAAATCATCAATAAAGAGTAGAAAGTATTTATTACCAAAGGAAAGTGGATTGATTGGTCCACACACATCAGTGCGAACAAGCTGGAGTGGCTTGGTTGATCTTGACATGGCCTCCCTTGGAAAACTCCTCCTTGCATGTTTTCCAAGAAGACAAGATTCACACAATTGATTGGGATGGTTGATTGATGGTAACCCATGCACCAAGATATTTTCTCCCATTATTTTGAGCGCTTCAAAATTCAAGTCCCCAAATAGCATGTCCCAACACCATGATTCATCTTGCACATTAGCGTTCAAACACTTTGCATCAATTGTCTTAAGATTCATAGAGAATAATATATTCTTAGACATATGCACTTTAGCAATTAGAATTCCACTTGAATCTCTAAGCAAAAGATGCATATTTTTCATGTGGATTTCATATTCCTTTTGAAGAAGTTGGCCAAAATTAAAATATTACTTTTTAATTTTAGGGCATAATAAACATACCCCTTCGATTTGAATATTTGAGGTATCTCCAAAAGACACATCACCTCTCACCATTTTATTGATCTCCACAAACTTCTTTTTGCATCCACACATATGATTGCTTGCTCCATTGTCCAAATACCACAAGCTGCAATCATCCTTGTCTTCTTCCTTGAGTGCCACCAGCAATGTTGACTCAACTTCTTCTTTCTTGTCGTCAACAAGGTTAACGTTTTCTTCAACATTGTTACGACATTGCCAAGAGTAATCGCCAAATTTATGACAATTATAACACTTAATTTTTTATTTGTCATACATTTGTCCATTATTTTCCTGGTAGTAGCCACGTCCTCTTCCTCCTCTGTGTCCATGACCACGACCTCTGAATGTCTGGTGGATTTTAACTTCATTGCTAAAGTTGTTACTGTTACTTCTTCCTCTCCCATGACGACCACGGCCTCGGCGTCCGTTCCCATGATAGCTTTTTTCACCTCCATAATCCTTATAGGATGCCTGAGTTTTAAGAAGTTGCTCCAATGGCAATTTTTGTCTCCTCTTGATCTTTTCTTCATGGGCCTGTAATGAACCCTCCAATTGCTCCACCGCCATAGAGTCTAATTCTTCAGACTCCTCAATGGAACACACCACAAAATAAAATTTAGGTGTTAAAGTGCGAAAGATATTTTCTACCACACAGACATCTTCTGTGTCCTCCCCGTATCTTGTTAATTGATTCACAACAGCCTTCACTTTTGAAATAATCCGAAATGCATTCGGATTCTTTCATTTCTAAAACTTCAAAATCAGCCCTTATAGTTTGAAGTTTTACCTTCCTCACCTTGTCAACTCCTTCGAGAGAATTTTGTAAAATCTCCCAAGCTTCCTCTGAGGTGGTAGCATCGGCCACCTTCTCAAACATGTCATCATCCAAACATTGGTGGATGAGTGTGAGGGCTTGTTGATCCTTCTTCCTTGTCTTTGCCAAGAAATCTTTTTCATTTTGAGGCAGAGCTTCCTCATTATCGGGTTTTGCATACCCTCTGTCTACTATTTCCCACACATCTTGTGAGCCAAGAATGGCTTTCATACGTAGACACAATTTTTCATAATTATCTTTTGTGAGACGGGAGTACTGAAAAGACAGTGGACCATTATTCGCCATGGCTCTGATACCACATTGTTGGGGGAAAAATAATATTCTCGCCCAGGAATAATATCCACAACAAATAATAATAACATAAGAGAGTAACAACGACACCAAATCTTTTAACTGGGTAAAATACAATACCCGAGCAGAGCAATATTTCCACTATAATATTACAACTTAGTAGTGTCAACAGACTACTACAACTTCAAAAGAAATAACACTCTTTATTTTAAACACCTCACTACAATATTACTCACACTCACTATTTATCTCACAGACTACAATCTGTGGATTACTCTCTCTATGCTCTACTGCTCTCTCTGATTTTGGTGTACTGAAAATGTGGATACATCGTCCCTATTTATAGCTGAATCAATGCTCTCCAAAACCAATCAAAATTGGTTATATTTCCTACTTGCCAATTTTCAGTCTTTCAAATCGGTTAACACATTGTTCCACCGCCCAAGTTACTTCTTGTAACTTGTTGTAACCAAATTGTGAGTTTGTTTATTTTCTTTAGTTTTTTTCTTTCTCTTTTATTTAGCGGAATTTTGTAATTTTCAATTGGAATTCATTCGTTAAGCATAATTTGATGATAAAAATCTTAACTTGGTAGATTTGGAGAACTCAGAGGCCGGATTTAGAGGCAAAGGCACTGTGGAATAATATTTTAGCCGGTTTTGAGGTAAGTAACGCTTCCAAACTTGGTTCTGAAGGTTTGAAACCCCGAGCTAAATGATTCATGACTATTGTTGAGGTGACGCACATGCCAAGTGACGGGAGTGAGGGCGTGCATCGAGTAACTGTGGCCATGCTTATCCCATGGCACCGCTTAGTGATCATTCCATGACGATATATGTGCTTCTATTAATGTGGTAATTTTGAACATGTTAGAAATCATGTTAAGTATAAATGCTAGGCTCCACGCCGGAAATGTTGAGACCCGCGTGGTCGTATATTGCTTTCTCATTTTGTGATTCTTTGATGTCAATCTCAGTCTTAGTATCGTTAATTACATGCATACTTATCATTGTTTCGGGCTGATGGAGGCATTTGTGATCCATGTGAGTGAGACTGAAGAGTAATGACTGAGTGAGGCCGAGAGCCTGTTATTGAGACAGTTGCACACTGCATCGATATTTAAATCATACTTTCATTGGCTTGATATGGCGCTTGGGCCACTAGGGCCCCTCTGGAGTCTTTACACCCCCAGTGAGCGCATTGATATTGAGGTATGGATTTTCCCTGGGCATGGATCGTGTTCGAAGTGGATGTTATGTGAGGGATGGATCATCCCTGGACATGGATCTTGTCCTAGTGTTGTATTCCGGAGATGGATTTTCTCCGCAGGGGGGCTGGATTGGCCTTTTTTCCTCGGTACGGAGTGACTACGGTCACCGGTGTTTATGCACATTCCGGGATGGAACTTCCATGGGCCTGAGAGCCATATATATTACTGAGTGGACTTCTGTGGGAGAGCTGTGAGCACTATGTGCATATCCATACTTGTTTCATACATATATTTTATGATGGCATGTAGAGTATACTGGCATACTTGGCATATTTACTCATTCTGATAAACTGTTAGCATGTCTAAATTCTGTATATTATTTATTCTAAAATTTTGAGGTTTTCTCCGTCACTACTTCTCAGCCCATAGTTTGGGTTCGTTACTTCTGAGTTGGTGTACTTACGTTAGCCCCTGCACCTTGTGTGCATATCTAGGTACACCGAGACCCAGTAATTGATATTGAGCAGCGGTCAGCGCTTTCATTGGAGTTGTCGAGGTAGCAGCTGGCGATCACGAACTCGTCTTCTCTTCCTTATTTCACCTAATGCACTTATTTTGAGACTATGTTTTCTATTTATTCATTCTTTATTTTTCTTATATAGCAGCTCTTGACTGAGTGATACCGGATTCGGGGTTGGAGGTTTCAATTTTGTTTTTCAAATATTGTTTTAAACTTCAGATTCATAGTATTATTAATAAATTCTTTTAAAAATCGCATTTTACAGGAAATTGAATTTAGCTTAGTTGAAAAGAGAGGCTTGCCTAGCTCCACGACAGACGCCATCACGACTCCGAAATTGGGTCGTGACAAGATGGTATCAGAGCCCTAGGTTAAATAGGTCTCACCAGTCATGAGCAGGTTTAGTAAAGTCTTGCGGATCGGTACTGAGACATCTCTACTTATCTTCGAGAGGCTACCGAACCTTTAGGAAGAATCCCATATTATTGAATTCTGTCGTGCGACTCTATTAAATTCTCGAACTAAACTTCTGTTGTTTTTATTCTCTCACAGATGGTGAGGACTCGTGCTACCGATCGTGGTAATCAGAGCCCAGGAGGACCAGCTGGAGGTCGAGGCCGTGGCTGAGGCCGTGGCAGAAGAAGGGGTGCAACCCGCTTAGCAGCCAGGGCAATAGCTGTGGACCCTCCTACTACTCATGATCAGGTCCCCGCAGTTGAGGTCCCAGCGGGAGAGGCTCAAGGAGCAGCAGTGCCCATTGTGATTCCGGGTCTTCCGGAGACCCTAGCCCAGATTTTGATGGTATGCACCAGCCTGGCACAGGCCGTCACCGTGTCTACTCCTACTACTTCTTAGGTCGGGGGAGGCACTCAGACTCCTTCTGCCCAGATACCTGAGCAAGTTACTTAGGGGATTCAGACACCAGGGACAATCCCAGTCAAGCCGGTTACCCCAGCCCAAGATTTTGTGGTCCCAGCTTTGGCAGATGACCAGCAGTGCATGTTAGAGATGTTTAGTAGACTCCAGCTTCCGAGTTTTAGTGGTACAAAGGGCGAGGACGCCCAGGGCTTTTTGGACAAGTGTCAGAGGATCCTTCGCACAACAGAGATACTGCAGGCTAGTGGGGTCCCATTTACTACCTTCTAGTTCGCAGGAGCTGCACTCGCTTGGTGGGAGGACTATGAGAGGCGTAGACCTGCTGATGCAGCACCCCTTACCTAGCATCAGTTCTCCATTCTATTCCTGAAAAAAGTATATACCGCAGTCCCGTAGGGAGGAGCTGCGCAGAGAGTTCGAACAGTTGCGCCAGGAAGACATGACCGTGACGCAGTATGAGATGAGGTTCTTCGAGTTTGCCCGTCATGCTATTTGGCTAGTTCCCACAGATAGGGAGAGAATTAGGAGGTTCGTTAATGGCCTCACTTATCACCTTCATATTTTTCTGACTAGGGAGAGGGTATCCGCTGCTTTTTTTGAGGAAGTGGTTGACATCGCCAGAGATATTGAGTCGGTTCGCCCCCAGGAGCGGATCAGGGGCGAATCGAGAGGGAAGCCAAGAGGTCTCGAGGATCTGGGAGTTTTGGTGGGGTTCCTTCAGAGGGGCAGCCTCAGCCTAGCGAAGGCCGTCCATTCAAGCAGGCTCAGCCAGGTCGCTCAGGTTATCGTGGTGGATCAGTTGGTCATGTTCCTCATAGTTCGCATCAGGTGAAGCCATCTTTCAGTGCCCTGCCAACTCAGAGTTCGTCTTGGGCACCATCGGTTCAGAGTTCATATATGACTGGTTCTTCCAGTGGTTATCCTGGTGCTAGGGGTTCCCTTCAGTCCCCAGTGCCATTCTCCGAGCGAGGTTTCTTTGAGTGTGGAGATGTGGGCCATATTAAGAGGTTTTTCCCTCATCTTATGAGAGGTGCTTATCAGCAGAGGAGTCAGCCCGCGGTTTCAGAATCAGTAGCTGCACCGCCCGCCCAAGCAGCTAGAGGTGTGGGTCAGGCAGGTAGGGGTCGTCCAAGAGGGGGAGGTCGATTCGGTTGTGATCAGGCCCGATTTTATGCATTCTCAGCATAAGGTTATTCGGCGATTGATGGCTTTTGGAACAACCCTTGGCACGTTCGAGGACGAACGTTTGTTCAAAAGGGGGAGACTGTAACGACCCGGCTGGTCGTCCCGTTGAAATTTTATTATTATTGTTGTTATTGCCTTGTCATATGTTGGGTATACTGTTATTGAGGTGTTACAGTTGGTAGGTTTGAAATAGAAATGGTTGTAGTGATAGTTTAGTCTCTTAGTCTTTAAAAATAACCTTAAACTTGGAAAAGTCAACTGAGAGTTTACTTATTGGGAAACGACCTCGGAAACNTTATTTTTGTTATTGCCTTGTCATATGTTGGGTATACTGTTATTGGGGTGTTAGAGTTGGTAGGCTTGAAATCGAAATGGTTGTAGTGATAGTTTAGTCTCTTAGTCTTTAAAAATAGCCTTAAAGTTGGAAAGTCAACTGAGAGTTTACTTATTGGGAAACGACGTCGGAATGCAGATTTTATGTCTCAGATAGCTTCGTTAGGTGATTTGGGACTTAGGAGTATGTTTGTAATATTTTTGTGATATCCGGTGTAGAATTAGGCGTGAATTGATGAAAGTTAGTTTTTGGCAATTTCTGGTCGGCAGTGGAAAATAGGCTATCGGAGTCGGAATGGAATTCCGACAGTTGGAACAGGTTTTTAATTTCATTTTGGATATGTCTGCAAAATTTCAGGTCAATTGGAGTTGTTTTAGATAGTTTCGGCATCGTTGGAGGATTTTAGAAATTTCAAAGTTCTTAGGCTTGAATTTGATGTGATTTATGTGTTATGATCTTATTTTTAGTGTTTCGGGAGTGCAACTAAGTTTGAATGATCATATATAAGGTGTTGGTATGTTTGGTTAGGGTCCCGAGGGGCTCGGGATTGATTTTGGGTGCATAATGGAAGTTTTAAAGTTGGTAAAATGCAGCTTCAACTGCTGGTGCTTGTATGATTGCACCTGCAAAAGTGTGACCACAGGAGCGAGAAAAGCTCTGCAGATGTGGAATTTGAGAGGCCTAGTGGAGGATCGCAAGTGCGGGAGGAGGATCGCACCTGCGAAGTCACGGGTGCGGAATGTGAGTCACAGGTGTAGAGATAGGCAGTTTAGTGAAAAGTCACATGTGCAGTTGTTTTGATCGCAGGTGCGGTCCCGCAGGTGTGAGACATTGGCCACAAGTGTGGAACCCCTGGGTAGAAAGTATAAATTAAAAGCCTCCGCGACCATTAGACCTTTTAACACCATCTTTGAACGGGAAGAAGCTGTTGAGGCGATTTTTTAAGAGGGAAATCAGTTTTCTTCAAAGAGGTAAGTATTTTGATCATTAAAACTCATTTATGGGTGGTTATAGAACACAATCCCAGCAATTAATTCATGAAAATCAGTAGAAAGAGGAGGTTTAGGGGTTGAGATTATGAGACCTTTAGTATGATGACCCATTTTGTGTAATTTAGCAAAAAATGTGTTTTGAGGCCCCGAAAGCCTCCGTTAATCTCACCTCGATATGGATGCGCAGCCCGGGCGCGTAGCCGGGAAGCTTTTATGTGGAAATGTGTTGAACTTTTAAATTTATGATAATTAATGGAAAAAAGTTAACTTTGATTAACATTTTTGGTAAACGGACCCGGGCCCGTGATTTGACGGTCCCGGAGGGTCCGTAGAAAAATATGGGACTTGGGCATATGCCCGGAATCGAATTCTGAGGTCACAAGCCCGAGAAATTAATTCTTAAAGAAAATTGTTTTCTGGAAATAATAAAGACTTTTGAAAATGATAATTAATGTGAAAACTGTGTTGCCGGGACCGTATTATGGTTCCGGAACTCGGAACAGGTTGAATATATGTTATGTGAGTTATCTGTGAAATTTGGTGTAAAACAGACTTGAAATGACGAGTTTCGGATGAAAATCGGAATAATTAAGCCTTATGAAGTTTTTAGAAAATTCTAGGAGATTTGAGGTTTAATTCCTTGTTTTTGATGATATTTTGGTGATTTAAATGCTTGTATAAGTCCGTAGGATGATTTGGGAGTCGTGTGTGTTTTTTATTTGGAGACCCGATGGTTCGGGTGAGTTTCGGGTAGCTAACGGGGTGTGTAAAGGGTCAAAAATCTGGTGTTTTGTTCATTTTCCAGTGTCCAGGTACTTAACTCTATGCGAACACACTCAAGGGGGTGCGAACGCATAGAGTAAATGTGGGGTCTGAGGGATCTGGGTAAAAGCTTATGTGCGAACGCACCACTTAGGATGCGAACGCGTAGGGGTAGCTGAGGTTACACTATGCGAACGCATGGGGATTGGGGCGAACGCATAGGCTTAGGGAGAAACCTGGGGGCTGGGTATTAATAACCCTATGCGAACACGTCCCCACAACCGCGAACGCACAGGTCTGGTAAGTTAAGCCTCTGCGAACGCGGCCTGGGGCCCGCAAACGGAGTGAAGAAAATCGCCCAGTTTATTTAAATAGTCCAAAAACAGAATGCCATACGGGAATTTCATAATTTTCACCTTCTTTCTCTTCTTCAAACCCCATAGCTAAGTTCCAAGCCATCCTTCCTCCATAACCACTTGGGTAAGTGACTTCAACTCCAATTTCTCCCATTATTCCTTCATCAACACTAGAATCTAGGCCTAGAATCATGAAAACAAGTAGAAATTAGGGGATTTGGGTAGAGTTAGGGATTATGGGACTTCGGGAAATTCAACCTCAATTTGGGGTCGGATTTCAAAACAAATCATATATTTGAACTCGTGGGGATATGGGTGATCGGGTTTTGGTCTGAGCCTCGTGTTTGGACCAAGGGGGTCCGAGGTCGAATTTTGATATTTTTGGAAGAATGCTTGGAAATGGCTAATTAGGATATGGAATTGATTTATTGAATCATTATGGATATACTTGAGTTAATTATGTCTAGATAATACCATTCCGGAGTTGAATTCAAAAGGAAAGGCGGTGTTAGAGGGTTTATTGCTATATTTTGGACCGAGGTAAGTGTCTTGCCTAACTTTGGTGAGGAATATGTATTTTATGCTATATGTTAAGTGTTTATCATGTTCAATGCATAGGTGAGGTCACGAGTACCTATGCATTGTGTGTCAAGTATGCCCGTGAGTCTATTTTTGATAAAAACCTTATTATTACTTCCATGTTCGTTATAATATGCAATCATCTCTAATTGGAAGTTGATTGATGTTGAAAACTCTGGTTGATGAACTCATGACGTATTGGTTCGATTGAGAACCCAATTGTAAAGGATATATTTTAAATGATTGGTTATAGCTAAGACCCTTGCCGGGCCATCTTTACGATATTGACTGATACTTTCCCCTTGCCGGGTGATTTTGAATTGTATTTCCACTATGTTGTATTCCTTGCCATTGATATTGTCATTGTTTTGGTGAGGAAGAGTGTAAAAGCACGAAGGGTGATGACGTGCCATATTTTATATTGTTATGCACGAAGGGACATTCTGTGCCGTGTTTATGTTGTTTTATACACGAGGGGACATTCCGTGCCATACTTATGTTGTTTTGTGCACGTGGGGACATTCCGTGCCATGTTTATGTTTCTTAAGCACGAGGGGACATTCTGTGTCATGTTTATTTTGTTTTATGCACGAGGGGGCATTCTGTGCCATGTTTATGTTGTTTTATGCACGAGAGAGCATTCCGTGCCATGTTTATGTTGTTTTATGCATTATGGGACATTTTGTGCCATGTTATGTTGTTTTATGCACGAGGGGACATCCCGTGCCATATTTTATAGTATTATGCACGAGGGGATATGTCGTGCCGTATCTTTTCACTGTTTAATTTGTGTTGTCAATTTCCGTTATTATTTTCGGATAATTAGACTGTTGTTTTTGTTTCTGTCATTTCAGTATTTGCTATCTCTTAACCCCAGCATGTTCTTCCCCGTAATTGTATTCTTGTTTAGTTTCTACTATACTATTGAACTGCACAGGTACATTTTGTTGTCGTGTCCTAGCCTCGTCACTACTTCACCGAGGTTAGGCTCGGCCCTTACTCAGTACCTGGGGTCCGTTGTACTGATGCTATACCTGCACTTCTTTATGTTGTGCAGATTACGCAGCCGGACCCAGTGGACATCACTAGTGGGAGTGTCCTTCAGTTCACCCTATAGGCTTCAAGGTATACCCGCTGGCGTTCGTGGGCCTTGGCGTCTCTCCTATCCTTAGTTCTTTATTTCTGTCTTGCTTTTCCTCTAATTTTCAGAGACATTCATGTATTTCTTTTCAAACTTTGTATTTAGCACTCCTATAGACAGCTCGTGTGTTTGTGACTCCAGGTTTTGGGAAATTATTGCAACGTTGTATTATGTTTTCTTTACTTAGTTTTGAAACTTTATTTATTTCCGTTGTTAAGTTGTGAACTCTTTTTAGCTTAATCTGTTAATTCGATGTTATCATGTTAGTTTAACTGTACACGTTAACTTGTCTAGCGGGTTAAATGTTAGATGCCATCACGGCCCGGTGGTGGGATTTTCGGGTCGTGATAAGTTGGTACCAGAGCACTAGGTTGCCTAGGTCTCACAACGCACGGACAACTTGGTAGAGTCTGAGGGATCGGTACAGAGACGTCTGTATTTATCCCCGAGAGGCTGCAAAGTTAGGATGACTCCACATTTCTTTTCATCTCTGTCGTGCGATATGAATTCTGAGTACTGATTGAGTTTCTATTCTATTCTGTCACAGTTGGCATGGACGCGTACTTCCCTTGGTTCCTCTCAGCAGACTAACACTCCTGCTACAGCTCCTACGAGGGGTCGAGGCCGAGGCCGTGCTACATGCCGAGGCCGGGGCCGGGCTCAGCCTAGAGCAGAAGCCCCAGTAGAGGACCCTCAGGTCGAGTCGAACGAGGAGGTCCCAGTTCCGCCAGTCCTAGTTGGACCAGCTCAGGTCCCAGAGGGGTTCATACCTACCTAGTGCTTCAGGTCGCTCTTGTCCGTCTAGTCAGACTCATGGAGAGTGTATCACAGGCGGGTCTTCTTTATACTGCACCAGCCGTCTCTCAAGCTGGGGTAGGTACCCAGACTCCTACCACTCGCACGCCAGAGTAGCTAGCTCTACAGTTTCAGACTCCGGCACCTCAGCCAGCCGGAGTAGCTTAGCCGGGTATTGCAGCACCGGTAGCAGAGGGAGCAACTATGTTAGCGGATGCTTTGTAGAGACTGAACAGGTTCACTATGTTATTCACTGCTACTTTTACTGGTTCACCATCAGAGGATCCCCACGATTATTTGGACAGCTGCCATGAGGTTCTTCGGAACATGGGAATAGCCGCCATGAGGTTCTTCGGAACTAAGTTATTCACGCTTGTGTGCTTGAAATGTTTTAAATATTCTTGGTATAACATGTTAAGAGATTTGCTTAATAAAGTTGTGTACATGAGTGTAGTTTGATTGCTCGAGGACGAGCAAAGGTTTAAGTGTGGGGTCTTGATGCGAGACTAAATTGCATAGTTTAACATGTGATATACCTTACATTTTATGCGCATTAATGATAAAAATACACTTGTTATGTGCTTAATGGAGTTTATTTCATGTGTAGGTGAAGTGGAGATGGAAACGGAGCTAAAAGGATGCAAATACGTCGAAAAATACGCGAAAGGAGACACCCGGGCGATAGCCGGGCGACAGAGCCAAACACACTGACCCTGCCTGGCGTTAGCCAGGCGTTTGGGCTGAAACGCCAGCCCCACCCTGGCGTTAGCCAGGCGTTTGGGCTGAAACGCCAGCCCTGGCCTGGCGTTAGCCAGGCGTTTGGGTCCAAACGCCAGGTCCCCAGTTCGGCCAGAAATCGAGTTTTGACGGGTTTAAGTGTTTTCTAATTGAAATAGAAGTCTCCTACACGGTTAGGGTTCACCCTAAACCTATAAATAGACTCCTAAAACACAACTACAAGGGGAGATTCACAGGGATACACAGAGATTCGAGTTTAGAGTGAATCCAAGGCAAAACATCAATTTGTACATATTTTCTTCCTTACTTTGTAGTTTAATTATGCTAGTTGTTTTAGATTTTATTCTTATGAATTTGTTTAGCTAATTTCGTGTGGAACCCGTTGGGGAATAAACTTATTGTGATATTAATATAGCTTTGATTGGTTGATTAAACTCTATTTGTTCAACTACGTTCTTGTTGTAGTTGATTGAAGGGCCATCAATTAGCTGTGCCTATTTATTATGTATCTACTTGAGAGAGAGTGCATATTTAGGTAATTGTTTGAACAACACCACTCCTAGAGTATAGACGAAAGTCATACCCGAGGGTTTAGAGGTTGGATTAGAAATAACGAGACCGCGGGTGCAATCTAAGTGAACTGTAATGCAATCTAGCTAGCGTAACTNAGAGATTTATGGTAGATAGAGAGTTTCATGATTGATTGAGACGATTAATTAAGCTATAAGAAGTATCCGAGAAAGAATTCATCAACGGTGGAAACCATAACCTTAGATCTTTATTATCATTGTTTGCATTAAATTGTTAGTTAATTACTAGTTGATTATTTTGTTAGTAGAATTAGTTAAACAACACAAATTGATATTCAAAAGTATTGAGAAAAGTGATTAAGTAACAGGTTAGTATTTTATAAACTCAATTAATACGTTCAATTCTCTGTGGGATCGACTTTGGGCTTAATACCCAAGATTATATTTGCAGCGCCCGTTTAGTCTTTTTATAAGACATAGTTGAGCGTGATCAGTCATCTTGTGTAATTTAGCAGAAACTGTGTTTCGAGGCCCTGAAAGCCTCCGTTAATCTCACATCGATATGTGTTCGTAGCCCGGGAAGCTTTTATGTGGAAATGTGTTGAACTGTTGAATTTATGATAATTAATGGAATAAAGTTGACTTTTTAAACATTTTTGGTAAACAGACCCGGGCCCGTGATTCAAAGGTCCTGGATGGTCCGTAGAAAAATATGGGACTTTGGCGTATGCCCGTAATCGAATTCTGAAGTCCCAAGCCTGAGAAATTAGTTTTTAAAGAAAATTGTTTTCTGGAAATAATAAAGACTTTTGAAAATGATAATTAATGTGAAAACTGTGTTGTCGGGCCCGTATTATGGTTCCAGAGCCCGGAACAGGTTGAATATATGTTATGTGAGTTATCTGTGAAATTTGGTGTAAAACTGACTTGAAATGACGAGTTTCGGATCAAAATAGGAATAAGTAAGCCTTATGATGTTTTGAGAAAATTCTAGGAGATTTGAGGCTTAATTCCTTGTTTTTGATGATATTTTGGTGATTTAAATTCTTGAATAAGTCTGCAGGATGATTTGGGAGTCGGGTGTGTTTTTGGTTTGGAGACCCGAGGGCTCAGGTGAGTTTCGGGTAGCTGACGGGGTGTGTAAAGGGTCAAAAACCTTATTATTACTTCCATGTTTGTTATAATATGCAATTGTCTACTTGGAAGTGGAATAATGTTGAAAACTCTGGTTGATGAACTCATGATGTATTGGTTCGGTTGAGAACCCAATTGTAAAGGATATATTTGAAATGATTAGTTATAGCTGATACCCTTGCCGGGCAATCTTTACGATATTGACTGATACTTTCCCCTTGCCGGGTGATTTTGAATTTTATTTCCACTATGTTGTATTCCTTGCCATTGATATTGTCATTGTTTTTGTGAGGAGGAGTGTAAAAACACGAAGGGTGATGCCGTGCCGTATTTTATATTGTTATGCACGATGGGACATTCCGTTCCGTGTTTATGTTGTTTTATGCACGAGGGTACATTTCGTTCCATGTTTATGTTTCTCTATGCACGAGGGGACATTGCGTGACATGTTTATGTTGTTTTATGCACGAGGGGACATTCCGTGCCATGTTTATGTTGTTTTATCCATGAGGGGACATACAGTGCCATGTTTATGTTGTTTTATGCACGAGGGGACATTTTGTGCCATGTTTAGGTTATTTTATGCACGAGGGGACATTCCATGCCATGTTTATGTTGTTTTATGCATGAGGGGACATTTTGTGCCATGTTATGTTGTTTTATGCATGAGGGGAGATTTCGTCCCTTGTTTTATATTATTTTGCACGAGGGGACATGCCGTGCGTATCTTTTCACTGTTTAATTTGTGTTGACAATTCCCATTATTATTTTTGGATAATTTAGACTATTTTTTTTTGTTTCCTTCATTTCAGTACTTGCTATCTCTTACCCCCAGCATGTTCTCCCCCGTAGTTGTATTCTTGTTTAGTTTCTACTATACTATTGAACTGCACAGGTACATTTTGTTGTCGTGTCCTAGCCTCGTCACTACTTCGCCGAGGTTAGGCTCGGCACTTACTCAGTAGATGGGGTCAGTTGTACTGATGCTACACCTGTACTTCTTTATGTTGTGCAAATTATGCAGCCGGACCCAGTGGACATCACTAGTGGGAGTGTCTTTCAGTTCACCCTAGAGGCTTCAAAGTATACCCGCTGGCGTTCGTGGGCCTTGGCGTCCCTCCTATCCCTTGTTCTTTATTTCTGTCTTGCTTTTCCTCTAGTTTTCATAGACAGTCATGTATTTCTTTTCAGACTTTCTATTTAGCACTCCAATAGACAGTTCGTGAGTTTGTGACTCCAGGTTTTGGAAAATTATTGCAACGTTGTATTATGCTGTCTTTACTTAGTTTTGAAACTTTATTTATTTCCGCTGTTAAGTTGTGAACTGTTTTTAGCTTAATATTTTAATTCGATGTTATCATGTTAGTTTACCTGTACACGTTGGCTTGTCTTGCAGGTTCAACGTTAGACGCCATCACGGCCCGATGGTGGGATTTTTGGGTCGTGACATTTAGGAATCGATTGTAGGGGTCAAACGAACTCCGATTTTAGTGTTCCTTATATGTACGGACTCGTGAGATGATGAAGAACAGTTTTGTATAAAAATTTCTAAGTTTCAGGACGCGGTCCCGGGGGTCGGGTTTTGACTAATTGGTACTTTTCAATTGGAATTCATTCCTTAAGCATAATTTGATGACAAAAATATGGACTTGGTAGATTTGGAGCACTGAGAGGCCGGGGATTTAGATGCAAAGGCATTGCGGAATAGTATTTTAGCCAGCTTTGAGGTAAGCAACATTTCCAAACATGGTTCTGAGGGTTCGAAACCCCGAGCTAAATGATTTATGACTATTGTTGAGGTGACGCACATGCCAAGTGACGGGCGTGAGGGAGTGCACCGAGTAATTGTGGTCTGGCTTATCCCATGGCACCGCTTAGTGATGATTCCATGATGATATATGTGCTTCTATTAATTTGGTAATTGTTAACATGTTAGAAATTATGTTAAGTACAAATGCTAGGTTTCACGCCGGAAATGCTGAGACCCGAGTGGTCGTATATTGCTTTCTTATTTACTGATTCTTTGATGTCATATCTCAGTCTCAGTATTGTTAATTATATTCATACTTATCATTGATGGATGGATTTTCCATGGGCATGGATCGTGTCCGAAGTGGATGTTATGTGAGGGATGGACCGTCACTGGACATGGATCTTGTCCGAGTGTTGTATTCCAGAGATGGACTTTCTCCGTAGGGGCTAGATTGTCCTTTTTCCTCAGTACGGAGTGACTACGGTCACCGGTGTTTATGCACATTCCGGGATGGAACTTCCCTCGGCCTGAGAGCCATATATAGTACTGAGTGGACTTCTATGGGAGAGCTGTGAGAACTATGTGCATATCCATATTGGTTTCATACATATATTTTATGATGGCATGTTGAGTATACTGGCATACTTGGCATGTTTACTCATTATGATAAACTGCTAGCATGTCTAAATTCTGTATATTATTTATTCTAACATTTTGAGTTTTTGTCCATCACTACATGTCAGCCCATAGTTTGGGTTCGTTACTTCTGAGTTGGTGTACTCACGTTACCCCCTGCACCTTGTGTGCAGATCCAGGTACACCGGGACCCGGTAATGGATATTGAGCAGCGGTCAGCGCTTTCATTGGAGTTGTCGAGGTAGCAGCTGGCGATCGCGTCCTCGTCTTCTCTTCCTTTTTCCACCTAATGCACTTATTTTGAGACTATGTTGTGTATTTCTTCATTCTTTATTTTTTTTTTATATATAGAAACTCGTGACTGAGTGACACCGGATCCGGGGTTGGAGGTTTTAAATTTAGTTTTTCAAATATTGTTTTAAACTTCAGATTCTTAGTATTATTAATAAATTCGTTTAAAATCGCATTTTTACTGGAAATTGAATTTAGCTTAGTTAAAAAGGGAGGCTTGCCTTGTTCCACGACATGAGCCATCACGACTCCAAAATTGGGTCGTGACTGACTCAATGCACACATTCTCATGTTATTTAAAAACTTCTAACTAATTATTAGTAAAATTAATTTTACGTACCTTCTCCACCAGTAGAATCTGTTGATTTTTTTATGGAAGTCCTTGAGAGCTTTTAAATACCACTTACTTCACTCACTGACTCCAGCCCAAGATTAAATCCATCAATAACATGGTCTCTGATAAGTTTTTACACAAAAATGGAAGAGTATCAGTAATGACATACCAATATATATATATATATATATATATATATATATATATATA